>JADGIL010076610.1:0-12257 GCA_020352625.1 Cactoblastis cactorum
TATTGGATTCATCTTTTTAGTACTTGTGTATTATACGCACATTTGAAGTCGGTTTTTTTAAACGTAGTTTTATTTATAATACTTTAGTTTCCTGCTTTGAACTAATATACCCTTAATGGCTTTTCAAATGTATATACATACATACTGCTTAAAACGCTACTGTAAAATGTTCGTTGACAGGAAACAATCGAGCCGTTAGCCATTATTTCAAATATGTTGCCGAAATTACTCGAATTTAGTGACGAAATGGTTATTTTAGGAATGACTTTTAAACAATAAACAAAACATAACAAGGTCATCAACTAACAATCCGCAACGTCAGATTATATAATTACTAGAAGGTCAATAACTTCATTATAAGAAATTGATGCTTAATAATTAGACATTCAAATACAATGTCATGTTGTTTGCGAATAAATTGAATTGATATAATGCCGCAATATATAATGTTTAACTAATTTTAGCGGTTATAAAAAGTTAGTAGATAATGTGGCCTTAGAAATGATATACACATATAAAAGGACCGTTGACATGACATGGCGTGCCGACACGTAGCGATGTTAACGCACTGGCCCTTGGTCACCAACCTGACTTATACATGGTGATAGTAGTACGCCATAGCAGATAAACATGTTGTGGTAAACCTTACTAAGTTAGGTAACTATTGAAGCCCAAGATGACATGGCTTGATATGTTTGAAATATTAACTGTATTTATCCCATGTAACATCATGTCTTCTAAATTCTAACTATTGATTACACTTAATGCCAAACTAAATCAGTACCTGATTCGAAGTCAACTTTGACAAACCATATTTATCAATATACCATATATGTATATATCGCCAACTAAATTGTAATAGGAAATGACTTTTATAGTTTTAGTTATTGCATAAAGTCAAAGAACAGAATAAGGTGCCCATTTTAACAATATAGAGGAAACAATAATACAAAATTACAAATAATGTCAAACATTTGAGGTTGTTGATTACAACAACCGCAAATATAATTTACGTAAGTACTTGAGTATGTAAACGAGAAAGTTCTTAGTATCGCGCGCATCGCTACCTAACCGCCTCTATTTGCACAGCTAACCAAACTTAAACGTTTGTTGATATCGTTAAACCAACTACAGTTGATCCCTTTACTGCCGAGGTACATTCGAATTATCTTAAACTATCATATAAATCGAACGAATAGAGGTTCTCCTAACATTGGATAAATTATTTCAAATCGTCACGATGAGGTAGAGCCATTCCAAGAACCTTAAATAATGGCACCTTTGTCTTTAGCGACAACATCAAAGTAGGCCAGGTTATTTACCTTACTCGCTTTTACACTTGTATCTTCAATGCATCTATTGTTTGTTCTACCTGTTGGTGGAAATCGATAAATTCACGAGTTAAAGAAAATGGCCACCACACCACTTGCGGAACACCCACGAAGAATGGTAGGTAAATCTGAATTTATTTACTTTTGTTTGAAATCATCGTTTTTCATAGCTACAGTGAGCAAAAACCTGGCTAACTACATATACCATCTGTGTGTGGTCCTACGTCCTACCTAGTCTACTCGTATACCTCCCTAATATTACCAAAACTTAAGTGACTTTAACTTCGACAAACAAAAATAGTTATTTAATATTAGGTAAGAGTAAAAGTAAACATTATAATGCAATTTACATAACTTTCATAAGAATGGTTTTATATTCAACATGCATTGTCTATTAAATAACGGACAAGGAGTACCTATTCGTATTGGTGATACGCAATATTACGTAAATCACACGGGCCTTAAATACTAAGGCCTCGGTACTTTTACTTTTAATCGATCAGCATTCAGAAAGTCAAACTTTCCAACATGCTATTGTATGGTATGCGTATGTTATTAACTGATACAGACATATCACATAAGCTTGTAGCTTCCTACCATTACTACTCTTAATTATTTTAATTTGATTTTGAACTTCGATTACTAAAGAATATGTTGTCTATATAAATATTCCAGATACTAAGCTCAATAATGATGACCTTAATTCTTTTTTTCTAAACATACAAAACTAAAGATTCTAATACAACACCAGACAAAGTAGCAATAAAATATAATGGTAACAACAGTTACATTTTACGAAACTAATAAAAAGAAATCAAAGAGTGGTGCCGGCGGCGGCAACTTGAAAATTAAATCTTTATTCAGAATTTAGACCTTCACAGACATTTTTAAATTCTGTCATTTTATAAAACATTATCAATTAAGGTACAAATAAAGTTCTAACTTACAATAAAGTATTTACTAATAACAAAAAAGCTTACGAGTAGTTTATAACAGAACAACAAAATGGGTAGACGCACACAAACACGAGGTCGTGTCGGCCGGAGGCGACGACGACAGGACCTGCGCCTGCGCTGCGCCGATCCAAACCTCTACTTTACTCAATGAAATGAGACTCTCTCACGCTTATATTTTTGAACAGAGATATTATAATTTATAATCACACACCTCATATAATTACTTTTTACTATATAAGTTTAGCATCTTTTTGAGTATTCTTATAATCGTGGCATCTATATGTACCGATATCTATATTTTATTTACATAAACAACAGTCGATCTATCGTTCTCTGCCAATATATTTTGGTAGATGCGTCATCTTTTTATAATGCTGCTACGACAAGGCTACAGACAGCTTCTTTATGATCAGCCTAATGACACTCACTTGTTTTAATTTATCGGTCTTCGCGTCACTGACTAAAATATTCAGAGAACTTCAATTTATCATCTGGCTTCGGGTATTATGGCTAAGTAACAATTGAAAAATATAATGTTTCATTAGAAGAATAGATCTCGATTTTGTAACGATTTTACGTCTAAACTTAAACCTTGGATTTAGTAATTGCAAGTTGCAGACCACCATTCTATCATATTTGCACAAAAGAATATATTCTTTAAAAGTTAAATTTACAATCAAAAGCAAATAACTCTATCAACCGAGTGCCTGAGCAGCCTCCTTGGTTTATAGTACTATAAAAAATCAAAGCTGGCTTACAACCACAACGTAATTTATATTACCGGCAACAGAAACTGCAACGGGTGGTCTTACATTGCGATTCAGTATCGGTAATAGCGTTTCTAGTCATAAAAACAGGCGCGATAAGTATCGCCCGGGAATGGGACGAAGCGGGGCGATGGGTGGTCGGCGCGAAATTCGGCAGAGCGCTGCCCCCGTCCAGACCGGTTCTCAGAAGGCTCGGCGGCGGCAGCTATTGTGTCTGCCCTCTGCCACACGCGCCGCTTCATTACCTTCCCTCCAAACCTCCCCCCCTACCCTCTTCACTCACCGCTGCCTTCGCTGCATCTCGTCCTCAGGCGCCAAGGATATCACTCTATCGTTTGATGTAACAGCAATTCGTTTACCTTTATTGACTTTGCATTTACAACTATTTCAATTAGGTTTAGCTCTTGTTTTTATTTAGCCTACAGTACAATACGGATCGCTCAAAATGTTGTATTATGTGATCGATTATTTCACCTCTAATAAATTATGAATAATTACGTGGAAGTTAAGACATAAGAATAAGATAAAACCTGTTTCAAGGAACGATCGTCACACACCTATTAGCGGTGATCCGAAAATTTCCAACAGGTACCTACCAAAGGTAAGAAATGGTGATTGTGACGATGACGACAGTGACGGAACAAACGGTGCCGCGCCGCTGCTCCATAATAGACGAGAACTAATATCGTCCACCTTAATCTCTTTTTCGTTAGCGGCCTGCCATATTTCATTCTGGCAGCCATTGTCAATAAGAACCGAGGTCAGAGGCAAATAGGAGAAAAGAATGGCCCAACTTTTGTTTTCTTTTCCAGGCACTCAAACAAAATAAACTTCGGTAACAGTTGCTTGGACGCGCCGCCATTTAAAATTTAAATCTCTATCTTTTTTTATCCCATCTTTTCGTTAATATATTACGTTGGATTCTGGCTGTCAGTTTTTTTATCATCGAGTTTGTTACCTGTACAGGACGTTGTTACACGGACTGGTAGATCACGTATAACCTTGTTTGGCGCGACCGTGTGAAATGCAATTGAATTGTGGCCATTAGTGGCAATTAATTTGTCTGTTTGTCACGACCAATCGGTCTCCTATTCAATTAGTTGCAAACAATAGGCAGATTAATTGAAGCTTCTTTAAATCATTGATTACGTTTAGCTATTAGTCGTAAATTCGTTTTGTCTGGAAAGTCAAGGTTGTACAGATTTATTTTTATCGTGTCAAGTCGACATTCACCTTACATTCCGCACGAAAGACGTGTATCAGTAAATAATGCAATGGTCATAATGAAAATATTAACAAACAACGCATAGATATTTAAATACACCAGATTACAGCGCCCCCATTTCAATTTTTCTTTCCGTTTTTTTTTCATTCTAAATATAAAATTAAATAATTAATAAGAAACAATATTCTAATAAAATGTAACAATATAAAGCAAGCGCTGGACCGAAGCAAACCAGTATAAATGACAGCCATTGTATTATCCTATCATGGAAATTGTAAGGAATTCTTAACTTTTACACACATCACGGAGGTTAGGAGTTAAATTTCATTAATTACATTAGAACAATTAAATAGTTTAACAGTTGATATTATAAAATAAACTACGTTTACACCTTAGTTTACCATAACAGCGATATTAATGATTATATCGTGAACCATAACAACGTAACCTAACGTAGCTGCTTACTCGTTTTTTTTATAATGTTTAAAACAATAGGATTAAGAAGGATGTAATGCTCAGTTGTGTCAAAAATACAAGGTAAAATTTCTACACAACATGAATCATCACCATCATTTTCAGCCTACGTCAGCCCACCACTGGTAATAAGCCTTTAATTCCTCGTGCATCTTCTACGGTCCTGTGCTAGATCCATTCATCAGTTCCTATCAATCGAACAACTTCATCTGACCAACGAGCCAGTGGGTCCTCACCAATGAGTCTACGTCCTCACTACTCCTACTACTCACTACTACTACTACTACATCCTCACCAATGAGTAGGTAGCCTAAATCTGTCCAAGCCAAATTACGCGAAATTCATCGTTGAGCAACAGACACCGAACAAGGCGCCTAAATGACCATTAATCATGATATAATCGAGCAAACCCAGCATGCTCAAGTAAGCAATTAGACAATAGCAATCTTAAAAGGAAATTGCCAATTGACCTTTTATTTAACATCTAAATTGACGACAATACACCGTGAGCTCAGGACATGATAGTACTAACATTTTAGATTTCACACAGTTACTTCGTTGTTTTTCTGCAAAAGAATCATTCTTTGGTATAGAGAAGAAAAGAGAAAACAACATTTGGTCAATTTCATTTCAAAATTAAATCTTTCCATTTCAAACAGTTTTTTCTTGTGTCTTCTAAATACTTGTACATTTTCATGACAAATTTTAATGTTCAAATTAACTTGCCACCTTTTATTTGCTTTTAATAACACAATCATTTTAGGAAATAGTTAATAACATTGGAATAAATTCTTTATTGTGATATACATTCCCACGACCGACGCCGGCGCAGCGCGGGCGACCCACTTCAAACAATTTCATTATGTCACGAGAGTAGTTACGAAAAATTCACAAGTGTGTTACTATTATCTTATAATCTTAGCTTTTAAGCATATTATATCATTTTATAGTCTTATTAATTATCTCTTGATTATGTGATAATGATCGCAAAAAAGCATTGAACGATCGGCATGTTCTTTTTTAATTCGATCACTACACTAATACGTATGTACGTATTTAGGATAATTGGAACGTTTTTGTTCAGAGAATTTACAATTTCATTTTAATGATATTATAAGTGTTTTCTCTAGAAGTAATCTTATCATGGCAGCATATAGTTTAAAACACTTGGTCATAAAATTGTACGTATTAAAGGCACCGCTATTCTCGGTTGTTACGGGTTTACTATAACTTTGACATTAAAAGAGGATCAATGTCATAAATAAGTACAATTACCGGTATTCTGTAAGAATAACATTTACTTATAAAGGTTAAGCGAAGTATTGACTAAACGATATTTACTAAATATGAAAATTTGACGGATGTGAATACTATGACCCTCAAAATGCGGGTTCGATTTTTGACTTAAATTTCTTTTTCTGTACATAATAATACAGTGTGAATGGATGACTATCTACATAGTAAAAAACCACTTTTCGTGCATAATTTAAAAGAAAACTTGTTAAACACAAGATATAATAATTCTAAAATCGCATATAAGTTATAAAATAAATGTATTAAATTTAAAATCTGCTATCAAGTCACGACCGAGTCATTGTTTCTTCAGTGCCGTGTCGACTTCAAACAATACATTACACAATTTGTCGTTAATCAGCTGATCAGACGTCGATGTCAATAGAAGCCGTGTCAGGGCAGACACGATCTTCTTTCGCAAATCATTGGAAGCCTTAATAATTGTTGCAATACGTAGGGCGACTTAACGAAGTGAAATTGAAAAATGATTACCAATAAATAAAATAAAGGTATGGGATTTACCTATCTATGCTGCACAAAATTACGAGGTAATTGGCAATCGTACATTTTATTCGCTTTATTTTCGAATCGGCATTTACTTTAGACCCCAGTGCGGTCTAACGATACAGCACCCTAATTACGTGTATAAATTGGAGTTTTCTAATCTAAAACTGACTTGGGTTCAATCCACTAGTGTATCCATGATAAAGATACTGACAAAATTCAACTCAATTAACCAATACGTATCTGAAAAATTAAAGGTAGGTTTTACCTATCTGTTACTAAAATATTTGTTTACGCTAAGACATGGTGATATTTATTGTTCACTTTGTACTAAACCTGTTCTAAATATTACGAGGAAAAGATAAATGATTTCAAAGTCCATCTCAGTTACTGGTCGACAAATAAAGAGCATGCGTTTGCGCAGGACCGGTGCGGCGCGGCCACAGCGGCGTAGACAGTGCAACGAACTATTTGGAGCTCCGATTCTGAGAAGCAGTGGCCCTGTGGGCTGTGGGTTGGTGCCAACCAAACGACTTTGTTACCGCGACATCAATAATTGTTTTGAACACATAGGGGGCCTATAGGACGAAATAATACATGAAATTTTATTGCTCCTTTATTAAATACTAGCTGCTGCCCGGGACTTCGTCCGATTTTACAGTATTTGCAATATATACAATTATATCCCTCGGGAACCGTACATTTTCCGGGATAAAAAGTAGTCTATCATTTATTGTAGGTTATAGACTATCGCTCTGCCAAATTTCATCCAGATGTGATGCGCGTACAAACTTACAGACAGACAGACATAAATTCTAAAAACAATCGTTTTGGCTTCTATAGGCCCTTTAAAGAGACCCTATATATTTTTTTCTTAAATATCTCCCATGTACAGACATAGCTTAGTTACAATTTTATTATATGTATGAATAGACCTTTCTAACACCGTTTAATATTTCACTAACACCGCTGCTGTCAACTGTTGTTTGTTTGTACCTTTAGGACTACCCGTTACATTTTGTAAGATGTTTTTTTTATCTACCTGCTCAATCATTTAGGTAGTTGCAAGAGTCACTTTTATTTCAATATTTCTTAAAATACCACATTTCTAGCTGATGACGTATGCCCCAAATTAAAGAAGCAATGAATGAAATTCATGTAGTTCATTCTATTTTTGCTATTATTCAGATTACTACTGTTATTATTTAGATTAAGATTTGACTATTTGAACGTCATTAGTATTTTATTTTTATGTCCTATTTATAAGTTGGTGCATTTTTAAAATATCGCAATAACTGTCATTTATGTTTTTAAAAAACAATATTTAAAAAAATACGTCTTCTCGTACGCAGTTGCCTGTAATCTGGCAATTTTATATTTATGCTAAGTCAGAAGATGCATCGCCCGCCTAATGACTCCGGTGATCAATAACACCACATGCCCGTTTTAACTGAATTACGATATTGGAGCAACACTTGATTCAGTATTACATTAATAAATTCCAGACGTAAATATTATTTGGATTAGTTGCCCTTGTTGTTTAACCAGAACCAAGACAAAGGTTTGTGAAACGAATCGTATTCAAGATTTGAACATGTATTTGCAGGAACTTATGATATCGGCAAAGATGTATTAAATCTTTGAAGCGATTCATTTTCATTAAATTATTATTGACTGTTATAAAAGTTCCAGCGATGATACTCATTGCTTAATACCTGTCACACTCCTATTTATATTTTAGGGCAGCGATAGATATATATTTTTAAATAAGATGTTGTATACAACGAACCAATCTATATATATATAAAAGAAAGTCGTGTTAGTTACACCACTTATAACTCAAGAACGGCAGAACAGATTTGGCTGAAAATTGGTAGGGAGGTAGCTTAGAGCCAGGAGACGGACATAGGATACTTTTTATTCCGGAGTTCCCGCGGGATTGATTCCTAATTGAATTTCATAGGGGTTCCACGCGGACGAAGTCGCGGGCGGCCTCTAGTTTTTATATAAAAACTAGACTCAAAAACCTATCTTGATAAATTGAGCACACCGAATGAGATTCAATCAAAATTGGGCAATAGGATGATTTTCCTTGAACGAAGCCGCGTGGCAAAAAATCAACAGCGAGACCTAAATAAACTGCAGTAAAGTTGGAAGGACGGCAAAGGGTAATTTCACGCAAGATATAGCTTCTAAAGTTACCGGGCGGCACAGACGCAAATAACAGGTAAGTGGAACTAAGTCTTAACGAGCGAGGAGCGAAGAATACTAAGGCTCACTGCGCAATCGTTTTGAGAGAAATCGACAATAGTAGTTACAAGTAGTAATACACAAAATAAAGACTGTGTCTGATAATTCCATAGGTTTTCAGAAAAATACTTACTTATTAATGGTTTTCAGTGTGAAATTAGAAAGTCGAAGATATCTAATTTCACTCTGAAATATTTTGTCGACAAGAATCGAAGTTGCTTGCAGTATAACTTTAATGAGTGATTGTTGATATTACCGCAACAAAAAAAGAAAAAAGCTTAAAATTCACATAAAGAGCAATAAAAAAACAATTCGAATTAGAAGAACTAGAATAAAATGCTTCAAGCCGAGACGGAATAAAGCCGGATCAAGAAGATGAACTAAGTAAAAGATGAAGAACGAGAACACTACATTCAACAGCCTATACTTATCAACAATGCTCAGGCAGCCTAAAAAAGGACACAAGCACGAAACAAGCCACATAATGGACAACGGAAAAGGCGGCCACGGTTCTGATCACGCCTAAATTAAGTGGCGGCGACTGCCTCAAAGCAGGTATCGTTTGAAGGTAACTAGCCGATAAAGCGATAAGCTGAAATGGCGCCTAGCAAGCCTGTATAAATATAACGCAGCCAACCCGCCCCTAACCCACAACACTATAAAATTATAACCTCACATGGATACTTTACTCGCTACGAAGAATTCACCGTTTTGCATTTGATTTCAAAAGAAATCTTCAATTTTGGGTTTAAAAATAACTACATTTTTTGGTGTCTCCACTTTATTTTATCTTCTTGTCACTTTATTTTAACCTCAATAAAATTATATAGATCAACTTTCTGATATTTTAATGAAAGAATAATATATAGCTAAGTAATGCAAAAAACATATCTTTGACACTTTATTGTATTACGACATCATCAAAAATAATTAATTTCACGCCCATTTCCTTTGCAGTGGGATTGGGAAGCTCGCCAATAACAACTGAGGCGGCGAATGATCAAACTACCAACGCAGACTTGTGAACCAGAAATGTATATTTTACGTCTACATAAAAATAATGATTATACTTTGCGTCTTCACTACGACTTTAAATTAGTTCTGGCGAGTGATATTTCACTACTTTCACAGAGAAAAGATAAGGAAAACTTGAAGATTATTATACGCTACTATATTGTGCCACTTCCACAACCTAGTTGTTGAAAAATAAAACAGCAACTTTACCATTTTTGGGTTCTGTTCATAAAGGAGAACTTGAGCAAAGATATGACTGAGTAAAATGATGCAGGTTAAGATATTGTGGATCTTTCCTTTTTTAGTCTTTAGCACCATTTATTTTTTCAGTTTTGCAACTTCAAGAAATTATAAATAACTTAACATTATTGAATATAGCTTAACTATATTGCGAAATTACTTTTTAGTGATAATAAGAAGAAGTTCCACGGACAGGTCACAAAGGAAATTTTCTGATTAGTGTAGCTGGGTCTTCGATGTTTATCTATATAACATATTTGTTATAAAATATAGTATAAAACAAGACTCGAACTTAATCAATGTTGGATATGTCCCTTTAGTTAAAAAAAACATTATCAAACATTTATATCTCAGCTAATGGAGCCTTTCCTAAATGATGAGACGCGTGTCCAATATGTCAGTCAAAGTCGGAAAAATATTCTAATTTGCTAGTTAGTGGTCGTAAAATTCGAGTATGATGTCATTGTTGGCTATTTTTCTTGAAAACATGTTTTCAGCTCCTAGTTTAAAGGATGCTCATATTTTTAATGGTAATGTTACCTTCCCGTAATAAATTGCTATCAATAATATTTTCATTTTTATCTGGGCAGCTGGACAAACAACCAGTCGCAGCGATCAATAGGTTTAAGCATGAATAAATCATAACTATCTAGTATATGTATGTATATCATCTGGATATAATGTTTGTTTGAATAATTATTTTGCATTAGTATTGATTAAGAAAGAAAAACTTATATTCTCCCGTGAAGCTCCACGCTTTAATTCATTTGGTACGCGCAGTTTTTCACCTATCGCCTATACTTTCTTTTCGAAAGCAAAACAAATCATAACACCGAAACCTAGTGGCCGTTTATTTTTAAATTATCAATACGGAGACAGTACACAAAAGAGTCGAAATTGATGTGCAAATGGCCGATAAGAAAGGCTTGCGTTTAGCTGACCATCTTAAAGGAGATATTTTCATTTTAAATAGTATCCACTATGTTACTTTTATGATGAATAACAAAATACGTATATAATTATGTTTATCATAATTACAAATAACCTAAAAAAATAATGTAAAAAAGTTATTTCTAGCAGTTTGTTTGGTTGTTTGAAGCGCAAATCTCAGAAATCCCGTGTTGAATTAGGTATTCTTTTCATTGCAAGAACACTAACTATGGTATAATTTCGAGGAAGGCAAATAGATGGCAAAGCCGAAACCGCACGACAAAAGGGACTTCTCGATCATTTATACAGATAAGGGATAATCATATGAACTTGGTATTTCCTATTATAAAGATACAGTAATTGTTATCGGCCGGTAAAAGGAAATTCCGATGACTGGTCGGTGCTCAGGATATAGAGCTAAAGTTTGGTGTTCTGTTCTCGGTTGCTACTGATAAGCCTGTTTATTAACAGACTTATTTAAAACTAGCTAATGTCCGCGTAGATTTACGACATTTGAAATCCCACGGGAACCGTTCATGTTTCCGGTATTAAAAGTAGCCTATCTTTTATTCTAGGCCATAGTCCATCGCTGTGCCAAATTTCATCCAGATCCGTTCGGTAGTTTTTGTGTGATGCGCGTACAAAAATACAGACAGACAGACCGACAAAACTTCTAAAGACAATCGTTTTGGCTTCTATAGGTCCTATTATTACATAGTATTTTTTTACATTGACAATAAAAATATATTGGGTGATGTAAAATTAGATCACTAATTGAGTGGCCTCCATGTGTGATCAGTTCGATCTAATACGCCTAACCTTCTATCTGTTGGCTAGCAACCAAACTATCAATGACAGTTTTCATTCCCCATTAACACTAATTAGATGTAATTAATAATTATACTAATTATTTTTAAAATTTCATTAAATACATATGTACATTGCTACTTTTAATTGGCATACCAAAAAGGGTTGAAATAATGATTTACTTCTAGTAGGGTTACTATTCTAGAATTGAAGACATATTTAATCTAAAATTTTTGTGAAAATCTGAATATAAAAAAGTTTTTATATCTTTTCGATCAATAATTTCTCTAACTATTTTCGATTTAACTAGTCTGATTGAAATAAACTTTATACCACGTACGACCACACTGTGGAACGAACTACCTGCAGCGGTATTTCCGGACCAAAACGACATCGGAACCTTCAAGAAAAGAGCCTATAAACCCCTAAAGGCCAGCAACGCTTCTCTGACTATCGATTTGTATCA
>JADGIL010076679.1:0-10187 GCA_020352625.1 Cactoblastis cactorum
CTAAAATATCTTTTAATGGCAGCCTATTTAGAAAATAAATCATGAAATGTTAATTTATAATATAACGGCAGATAATTACGTCGTGATTTTGAATCACTCGTTCAGACTTTATTTATGCACCTAATAAAAAAGAATTTAGTGAATTAGTTGTATTTTTCGAGAGTTATCGTGTTTACTGAGAGATATTATGATAAACATTTGATGAAATTTTTGAAAAATATTAATTTTTTTTATATAAATTCAGCAATTAATCAGCTCTAACTTGGATGAAAAATTATCATTAATGTTTTTTGTCTGCGAAGTAACTCTGTAACCGGGGAAATTAATTTATTTTGGATAAAATTCCGGCGAAACACATTATTATGATTTTCAGGCGACAGTAGAGCATACCTACGCTCTTGATTAAAGCATGCAATATAGTATTGGTATTCCATGATACAAGTATCAAAATTGGTTTGGGGCTAACTCAATTTTTGTGATTTATCTCATATTTATTTACTTACTTGTCTGATCAAGAAATTATATAATTTATTATATACTTACTCAAAAATAAATAGAGAAGATTATATCATAAGCGTTCATGGAAATGGCACGTCTCGTGGAACAGGTATAGTTATGGTTCCACAATGTTTCTCATCCCTAATTAGTTTGGGCCCTCACGTGCCACCTAACGTTTGAATAAGATATGCCTCAGCAGAACGTGAGCACTAGGTACCGTACCTATGGTTTTATTAGTCTGTCACCTAATCCCCATAAGTGACACGTGACATTTGTGGCGACACAACGTTATTAGCATTATTCTGTTGAAATTGTAGAGATAAGCGTTATGACAATATCGAAAAAAGACAGTATAAGTTTTGAACTGTTTAAAATTTTCAATATAAGTTTAATAAATATAAGATTGAAATAAACCTTGAACTTGATGTTTTATTGTATCATTGAGAATTTTTCTACCTAGCTTATTTACCTGGTATTCTAGTAAAAGCAAGAATGACAATTTACTAAATTTAGCTTAAAATTTGTTATCATCAGTAAGATGAGCTAAGTCGGTAAATAACCTTTATAAATAAATAGATGGGGTAATATCACATAGATTATTTTTAATAACTCCAAGGTAAGTTCGAGACTTGAGCGATGGGATACTAACTACGATACGACTCTTTATTTTTCCATTTTTAATTCTTCATTATTTTTCATGTTGACCCGACTGGGAATTGAACCAAGATTCCTGAATATCTAAAAGGCATGTTAATGATTACGCTATGAAGGTCTTGATATTTTTCATTCATGTTTTCTGCGCTGTCAGAAATAAACTTAAGCTACTTCTAAATAGTATTGTTGTTCTCCGGGATTACTTTGGATCGAGTGCATTCTGTTGCTGGCTAAGCTTTTATTATTTGCTCGAGAATAGAACTAAGAACTCTCTGCAATTTCTAAGATAAAGAAGGCCTGTTTTAGAAGGCATAGTTTAAACTAATTACTAATAAACTAAATTTTGACTTTATTCTTATAATAAATGTGTCCTAATATTATTTGTAAACTTTGCTAATTAAAAGTCATGCTGGTGTTTAAATCAAAGTGGTAAAACGTCGGGCGATAGTGACCAGTCACCTTATACCAAATCAATAATATCTTTGCATATTCTGAAATCCACTATCTACGTTTTAGCATGATCACTCGTTAATATATCCTAGGCATAATCAAATCATAAAATCTGTTATAATTACAATTTTAACAACAGTAATCTTTTCAGTTTTCCATAAAAGCCTCACCCTTTTACATTATCGTAAACATTTTGCAATGTCAGTTAAAGTAATGCAATGGACTTTTTGTTTAAGCAAAAATATTTTAGAGTTTACTCCGCTATAAAGAAAAGCTTTTAAGCTTAGTATTCCACTTATTTTAAGTTTCAAGCGTCGTTATCACCGAGCCAAGAGAGATTTATAGGAATTCAAGGCAACGACTAGAATTTAAAGGCGATCACGGGATACTGGCTGACACTTGAATAATAAATAGCTAGTTGTGGGCGCGCAATGTCCACCCACACTCGGCGACTGCGTGTTCTTAATCTATTATAATCGTAGCAATCTATTTTTTAAAAGCATTACAGTTTACAACTTAGTAACTTATAACTCTATTTTTTTAGTAGAATTTCTAATGAAATCCATTTTATAATGTATTTTGTTATATTTCTGGGTTATATTTTGAACGGTATTTTAAATATAACCTAGAATGTTTTTAAATGAAAATAAAAACAGCTTAGCTTGTCAAAACGAATATGTAGAGAAATAACAGGTCTTGAAAAACATTTATTATGAAATGTTTATGTTGAAAACATATTAAAAGAAGAAACCATAAACAATTTGCTGCTTTTGCAAAAGATGGTATTTATTTTTTGAATAGTTATTTATGGCCTAATGAATTGTTGTAATATTTCCATGCTAGTCTGGAAGTGATAGTAAGAAATGTGGATTTTACGTGCTAGTTGTGTTTTTTCTTGTGCCGCTGTAAAAGTCAATCAAGAGAAAGGCTTAAAACCGGGAATTCTTCTCATAATTGATGCGATGAGCCAGCAATCAGTCACTTTACTTATTTGAATCTAAATTCCACCAATAATTAATTCCAAAGCCATTCAGCTAAGCGTGGCCTTTGAGTCTTATGATTTCTGGTCTGTCTGCCCCATTAGGGATAGACGTGATAAATCATTAGATATAGGTACAAAAATTTATAAAATATCTGGAATTTAAGACATCAAAACCTATCACCAATATTATAATAATATATTTCTTTCACAACTGTATATATTGGAGCTTCCTTTAGGAAATTACGCGTTTATCAGCAATATCTCAATAACATTCTGCCAAGCCTCCCGAGGGCTAGTTCAATAGATGTTTAAGCAAGCGGAATATAATTTGAAGGGGTGCCGACGAGCGAATTATCTCCACTTCGCTGTATTCTGTCTGGATAGATTGATTCTTAGATGAATCTTTCTGATACCATCTATGTAATAGATAGAATATAAATAAATTAGTATCATTTTGTGCTATGATGTTTCTAAATCATATGCATTGCATGCACATTTTTTTTATTACAAAATTCAGTGTGCATAATGCCTCAATAATAAACTCAAGCAATGTCTATTCAATCTCATCTCCGTTTGAAATTTCCGTCAATTGTTAATGAATCAAAGTATTTTCATACACGTACATATGATCACGCCTTTTCCCCATAGGGGTTGACAGAGACTACATTCTTCCACTTACTACTGTCCTGACAAACTTTCTTCGCTTCCTCCACATTCATCAATCTTTTCATACACGCTCGTCGGTTAAGGGTACTTCTGACCTGCCCTTTTCTAAGAATGTCTTTTATTTGGTCAAGATAAGTTCTTCTGGGCCTACACTTTCCAACGTTTCCATCCACTTTACTTTTATAAATTCTTCTTGTCATTCTTCTATCACTCATTCTTTCCATATGTCCACACCATTTCGGCATACCCTTTTCAATCCTTATCGTTACATCCTCTTTCAATTCTTGTAAAAGTATTTAAAAGATAATTTTTCCGTTTTATCCAACTTCTTAGCCTTTTAAGTAAATGAATTTAATGCCTTTTACTCATAATACGCCATGGATTTACATATGCTCAAATACTATTTTTCATCCGACTAACTTACATATTTTCTCAAATATAAACATGTATTAAAAAAAATATTACCAAAAAGCAAAGCCTAAGGTTTATGAAATATTTATTTCTGTGTCTTCTTTGTAAGAGCGATATATTAATACATTTTGACTTGACTTACTTACAGAAATATTATACAAACAAGAGTATTTAATAATTATTCAAAGCCCTTCTGGTATAATAGACAACAAAACTGTTTGAGATTTTTTCGGCGTTACTTCTCAGCAGTGGTCGTTCCGGAATGTCGGTAGTTTGTAGCATGATAAAGCTATAAGATATAAAATACAGACGTGAAAAGTGCCTTTGAAAGTTTTATTTCTGAATAAAGATTTTGATTTTACATTTTAATTACTATAATAAACCTCAAATCTAAAGAAGTGACAGTTTTAATAAAAGAGTAATGCAAACATAGATTCGTTGTCAGACAACGTAAGTTTATTAGTTACTCAAGTAGAACTAAAACTTTGTGTGCAAAAGGGAAAGCACTCCGTTGTTTCCCCATACAGAGAGGTCGTACACAAGGGTCTTTGTGTTGATGTATCGTTTATCAATAAACTCTCAAGAGCCTTTGGCAATCCGAAACAATGAAAAAACATATCGTATCATATATAATATGTTCGAGTATCTACATTTTTTTCAAATGTAAATTTTAGACCATACATAATGATGCATGTCATCTAGATCAAGTCAAGACAAGGAAGTTTCCAAGTATTAAAAAATTGGGTGTTCCGTATCGACATTAGTTAAATAATAATTTTATCTGTTGTTCCATTAGTAGAGTTTTCATTTAAATAATTATTATTTAATTATTATATATTTAATTATATTACGTACTGAATCCGAATAAATAGGTGAGATTATTTCTAAATTACCTGTTTCCAGTTTAAATATTTAAGTAGACCCAAATTTTATTTTAACAATACAAATAACGTTAACATGGCGTGTATAACTAACGCGTTAAGGTTGTGCTCTTTCTGCACTAAAAACGGAGAAAATTCCAAGAGAGCTAATGTTACGTGATATAACTAAGCAAAAAACCAGTTATGTAATGTTAACGTTTTTGTACTTTATTACCTCTTCGATCAATTAGCATATAATGACACTTACCTTGACACTGAGTATCTTTTACTACGCATAACAGGAACGCCGTAAGTATCACTAACTTCCAGCGGCGTCGCCCCATTTTTTAAATTAATTTTCACCGGACCATTGATATGATAGGTCTTTATATTAATTCCTTTTCTTCCTATAATAGTGCGAATATGCTCCTGTTTGAAAGTCCCATATTTGGCAACTAAATTGGCACAGATCTTGATGAAACCGACCAGGTTTAAACCATTTTGGCAGCAACGTCACATCTGTAACAAATGAAAAATATTGTTATTTTATTGTATCGAAATATTTAAAAAAAACTTTAATAATTAAAATGATAAAGTTGATTATTTAATATATAATATTATACCTAAAAAGATTATTATTTTAAAGTGTTCTTTTTTATGTAGGTTGTTTAAGTAGGTAGAAAAAATGGCACGTTTAGTTTCTATACCAACGACGAGAAATGCGTGGTCTTCTTGACATAAGTCAGTGATTAGCGCCGACTTTGCCATTTTTTTTATGGCATAAGGAGGCAAACGGGCAGGCGGGTCACGTGATGTTAAGTAAAAATCATAATCATTGACATTATTCACGTCGGAGGCTATCAAGGCTCCACTATTATTCTGGTAGGTATTAGTGCGATTACGTAGATTCAGATTACAAATTTGCTAGATAATCAGTGCCCCTTTGTGCGAGTGATGCGAGTTTATAATGCATTCGTGTATTAATATGCTCTTTGAGTGCATCAAAGACATTAATTAGCATAAATTTTAGTTAGACAGCAGAGTCGTCGTCGTCACTTTAATGCCGCAAGTTACTTTGTCCAAATAGAATGTCTATTTTGTGGAGCTCGCTGGAGTGAATAGTAAAACAATTCGCAAAGACTGGTAAGTCTGTATTGAACAGTATAATAGGTTCGAAAGTATATTTTAAAGACAAACTGGTGATTTTTGCATTTATATTTTCTTTTTAATAAAATTTTATGTACAATAATCTTCTTCTTTGCGAATATCGCTTCTATCAATAAACCTACGTAACGTTTTCTCGTCTTAAACGTGATATTTTAGTCTCATGACATATCATTCCATCCTTTAAATACTCTTGCTCCGTTAATTTAGAATGAAAGTTATGGTATGTGCATTTGAATTGAATGAAAAATGCCAGATCTGGCATAAAATATTTGATGACGATAAAAAAGAAAACTCTTCGTCAACTTCAAATGCCGGCCAATCGAATGCAGTGAAACGTGTCATGACGTCACGGAGTGCGGCGCGCCGCTCCGGGCGCGTCTGTGAAAGCGGCGCGTTCCGGCTCGCCGCGCCGTTTCTAGTAAACATTGCACATTTTACACACACGACAAGTCCGTGCGTATCACGTGTGTTGCTTGGCTTCATATTTCTTTATCCATATGCTAGCTGTGAACCTTATATATCGCGCTTATTTCCTTTTCTCGCTTACGCTTGTTACTTTTAGAGTTCTCGAGCTTGTCGCTTTAAGTTTATATATAAAACTGTAAGATGACTACAAACAATCCTGAAATTTTGCACATAGATCCATACTATCCTATGTAATTATGTATGAAGGATCGTCTGAATATACTCCGGCCATGGTTTGTGGGCTAGAAGATTTAGATTAGCAAGAAAAATCAAGCAAGCTAGTATAGTCAAGCACACTTTAAATTACACACAATTAGCCATTCATGGATTATTAACAAACAAAGATCACTTAGATAATTTAAGATTACAAATTTCATTTTCATGACGTTCACCAGAACATGAGAGGTGTGTCCGCGACCGTTGCCAAAAAAAATTGAATTATAAAAATGGCCGTTACCCCAGCTCTCGGTGTTACGTCCAATGTCCCGAAATGACATTGACAGATCGGCTGCGCTGTCATGTATTATCTTATTATAAATGTGAAAGTTTGTTTGTTGAACGAACAATCGTTCGTTCGCTCGTTTGTTTGTTTGTCCGTCCGTCTTTCATGTCAAAACGCAGCAACGGATAAGTATGATTTTTCAGTTGAAAGGCTGGATAGTGACATAGGCTATCTTTTGTTTCATTCCATTGCCCTCGATTTTACGCGAGTGAAGCTGCGATGATATGAAAGAACTTTTCATAAATCCACACATTAGTTACTATGATAGGATCTACTTACGATAGGGGATTTTTGATCTTTCTCTTAAGCGACAGACTAGTAACGTGTCGCTATGTCTGAATCTTTATTCCACTAAACGTAAACCACTAATTCAGCTAAACGTTGAAAACCCGTTGAGGATAAAGACGTGATGTATAATAATAAAAATTATGTCTATCATATTTAAAACTGGATGAGTCTGTCAGTTAGTCGTATGTTTTGAATAACAAAAAATGTAAATTAGCATTAGGTTTTTATGACGATTACATTTAAATGTCAAGAATCAAGGCTAGTCATGCATGATATTTACGATTGTATATTTTGATATTTTTATGACTATTAATGATTTTAAGTATACTCTAAATATATTTTAAGAAATTGATGTAATGAAAACCTAATGTTAAAGAATGATAAATTTTTCTGTTGAAAAATATTGTAAGTGTAAAATGAGTAGTCTAAATAGTAGTTCTGTTAATGACCGCTATTTAAAGAGCTCTAATGTTAGTGATCAGCCTGCATCTTTATGCGTAATTATCACGTTAATTAAGGCGTTACTTAGACGTGGCTAACGTCATAACGGCAATTTTATCTAAGTGTTGCCGACGCACCTTTTTTTTACCGACTTAAAAAAGTGGTTCTCTGTCTAACTTGTATGTATGTTTGTCCGCGATTGTCTCGCGTTTGGCTAAACCGATTTTGATTTGGTTCGCAGAAGAGTGTTTTTTATACTAAAGAGAAGGTTTTGGAGGCAGTTACCATTTTAAGAAAAGAAATTATAAAGCCTTATGTAACGCGTAGTTAACCAATTTAAATACATAAAGTTTACATTACTTTAAATGCTTTTCAAATTCGAGACATTTCAATAAGGGGAACTACGAGTATCATGCATAGTGTTATGAAACTGCAGTCTATTAGGCGAAATTTATTATAATTTTATTCTTCTTTAACCTAGTTAATTCTGTATTAAGTCAAAACTGACTGTCGGGGACTGTTTTGATCGTTCTTAATAATTATTTGTTTTCTTTTTATGAAAATATAGATAATATATCAAAACTAGTCATGGAGAAAATTACGTCTCACGTTATTGTCTTTTAATTTATAAATTATATTAAATAAGCATTAATTATTATTACTCATATAATTTCTTATAGATTATTTATATGGATGGTTCCATCGAAAATATTTAAGTTAAAAATATCTTAAATATCCGTGTTATTTTCCGCTGGCAAAGCACTACAGACAGCTCTTGCCCGCAAGATAATCTCAAGATAATCTTAATAAATATATATTTATACATTTTTGTAATTCCAGAATACAGAAGTGTTAAAAATGCAAACTACATAAATCGTTATAATTTGTGACAGTTCTGGAAGTGCTGCCAACACTTCCCGCATTAAAAAATGGTCTGAAAAAATAATGGCCGCCATAACTTTGGCCATTTGTAAAGATGTTGTTGACATATGTAGCTATATTATATAATAATTAAGTAGGTTATAAAGATTATGACGATTAATTTATAATCTCGAAAATAAAATATTAATTTATGAAGGTGTATTCAACGCCATAATAATTATTAATAATTAGTTTACCCGTGCCCATTTCGTTGGGCATAAAATAGCAATCCTGAATAATATAGCTTTTCGACTGTAAAAGAATTTTCATGATTAGTTTAATATTTCCAAGACAAACAAACAACCAAAGTTACAAACCTTACCTCTTCATAATTTTAGTATAGATTTTAAGCAAAAAAGAAATGATTAATCATGTAATATAATAAATTATATATAGCTTATTGTAAAAGAGCACCAATACCTATTAACATGAAAGATATATGTATGTGTAGTACTCCTATTTACTATCAAAACAAATATGCAAGTTAAACTGCACTATTTATGTACTGGCAATACTGCTTTTTTTGTGAAATAAACACGAAAAACATGTAATTCTTATGGAAATTTTATAGCAATTAGATAAGTTGGTTATGAATTAATTGAGGCATAATTGTGAAACCTTTGAAGAGTTGGATTTTCTGTTTAGAAAACGCTATTTCAAGAAGGGAGGACAAAACCATCTCGTAAATTATGTAAATGACAATCGATCCTTGGCTAGAGTTCGCTCCGCGAATTTATTATTCTTACTTATTCCTCTCAGGAAGCATCAAGAATATAAGCAAGGATTATATTTTTTAGAAATTATGATGTCAACGGTGTAAATGATAGGAGCGTATAGAAATTCAATTTAATTTCAACTATTGAATAGGGACTAGCAATTTTTTCAATAATCTATCATTGTTTTGTACGGATGGTTATATTTAAATTACAATGTAAAACTCCCTACATAAAGAAGTAATAGCATTTCTATAAAGAGGAACACATTTCTTAATATACTAGTTTGACGTAACTTGTAAAGACGTCCTCGTTGGCATAGTGATCAAGTTCTATCAACCTAAGCTCTCGGGTTCTTATCCCGGTCTGTTCATGATGGAAAACGGTATTTTTCTGTGTAGCCTGGGTATTGGATGTTTATTTACTTATATATATTTACTATAAAATGTCGTTGAGATACTTCTCATAATATACATAAGTCTCGAACTTAGTTTGGGGCTAACTCAATTTGTGTGATTATTTTTTTTACAAGTGTTGTATCTATTTATGTCAACAAAAATATATAAAAAATAGCACACCAATTTAAAGAATTGAATTAATATTCATTTAAAAACGTCATAATTATTGTTAATAGATAAATGTTTTATAGTTAAAATTATTTCTTTTATGAGAAAGTTTTCTTTGCTTATGCTTTTTATTTAAATCTGCATACCAACTACCGGAAAACGTATGGAAAATAGAAAATAAGACTTCTTTTATAAAGTCACATTAGTAAACTTATGTTTTTAGCGAATAAAATTATCTTTATCTGTGTACGGCGCATTGAACAAGTAGCTCAATTGTTTTGCGTGTCTCTCAGTCACTTGGTTCTTTTTGCTTCTAAACTGTAAATGTCTTGATTGTACTGGAGCGTGACATAGCAATTTTTCTAAGAAAAGCATTTTGATGTTTATCGTTCAAGAAACAACATGGTTGAGCTAAGAACTGGGTGAATTAGTATTTAAATATGTACTAGCATGCGTTATCTACAGGAACTTATTTCTGGGTCACCCAGAATAATAATTTTAAAATTCACATTTTTTTATGTAATTTAATAATGCTGTATAGTTATTTCTTAAGTTTACGCGAATATTAGACATTGAAGCCATGTGATTGGCGAAGCCAGCCAC
>JADGIL010076699.1:2795-13204 GCA_020352625.1 Cactoblastis cactorum
AATTTGTTTCATTTCAATGACTAGTCATTTTTATACTTAACAGGTGTTTTACCCAGATTATTTTCAGTTTTTTTGTTACTATTTACCTACAGACAGCTCATAGATACCTTATAGATTACTGGTTCGACTAATTAAAATTATTGTACTTGCTTTAAACTGCTTTTCTATTTATTTATTAATTTTACGAACCATTATCCATTGCGTTGAACGAAGCACAGATGTGTCGAGTTGTAATTTAATTTTACTTATATTAAGCGATACAATTTCCTTATTAACTTAGAAACATGCTACTAATTTACAATTACACACTATTTAATATATAATGTACGTAAATAATCAATAACATTATAGCAATAAAAACTAACCTATTAGACAAAATCTAAATTTAAAAATACTATAGATCCAAAATTATACGCCACTGAATAAATAGGTAATGATTTTAACTAAGCTTTGTTTCAGCTAGTCTAAATTAATAAAATAAATGGATCTACCGAATAATCAAAACAAATTTTATCAGATCTCCTTTTTGTTTATCTTTGGTAAAATCTAGCTTTATTTATAACATTAAAAAAAAACGTTTGTTTTAGATAACTTTCCAACTTTCATTGCGAACAACACTCGTCCACAATTCGAAGTTTCGCCAGCTCGTCCGCCAGAAACATTCAACGAGCCTGAAGATTCGTTCAGTCGGCCTCAAGATTCGTTCAATCGGCCTCAAGATTTAGATCAAAGGCCGTTCAATAGGCCTCAGCAGTTTAACCCTAG
The DNA here is from genome assembly GCA_020352625.1 of Cactoblastis cactorum. Taxonomy (NCBI): domain Eukaryota; kingdom Metazoa; phylum Arthropoda; class Insecta; order Lepidoptera; family Pyralidae; genus Cactoblastis; species Cactoblastis cactorum. The sequence continues at coordinate 3,561 of JADGIL010076699.1, forward strand.
GCCTCAGTTCGAGAGCCCAGCTGCGCCGGTACGGCCCACGAGACCGACCCAATCACAACCTGATTATAATGTGTACTACCCTGAGAATACGCAGCCAATCAGACCTCAGACAGCACCAGTTCCAGCTCCTACTTTGTAAGTCTTTCTACTGATCATCTTTACAAATAAGCAGACCATATAAGAAGTAATTTGTTTTATTAAAACTCAAAGCTATCAAAGCTTTGATTTGACCACACTCTAACTTGCACTCCTCGGTCAGGTCATGATGGAAAATTATCTTTTTCGCTTGGATGTTTATGTATTTGTTAAAATATATTAACGTTGAGTTAGTATCACACCATAACACAAACTTAAACTTACTTTGGGGCTAACTCAATTTGTGTAGTTTGATACATTTATTAATTTTATTTATTTAGCCCTCCGACGCCATCGCGCCTGCCTTCAGCGGAATCAGTGTCAACCCAAGTGCAATGTGGAGTAGTGGCTGGGGGGAACGAGCGACTGCCTCTCATCTACAACGGACAAAGCTATGCTAGGGGCGACTGGCCTTGGCTGGTCGCTTTGTACAAGAGGAAAGATGGCAGCTTGACCTTTATTTGCTCCGGAACTCTGATTTCTGATCGGCACGTCGTTACAGGTAGCCATCATTTATTATTATTTACTTAAGTTCCATTGAATTTGTTAGTTACATATTAAGGACTTTATTTACCTTATTTTTTATTGTATCGAGTCTTAATCCTTTTGAGTATTCAACTATTGAAGAGAACTAAGGGCCGTTAGTCATTCAACTTTATTTAAAATTGGCGTAAGTCATTTAGCAATTCATAAGTAGAAGTTGTTTTAGTTGCTAATTATTTGTTTAAGTTTAGTTATTCAGTATTTAATTGACATTTACTCAATAGCAATAGATCTAATGATTAAAAAACAAAATTGAAAAAAGAACTAAAACAAAATTACATAACAAAACAAATAAATACTTCACTGCCTCCTTATTTTATTGATTTTTTTAACACTTTCTCACCTTTCAGCTGCCCACTGCATGCGACAGAAGAACACATACACTCACATCAGGGACATAGTGGTCAAGGTTGGAGTGTACAACCTCGAAGACTGGGGTGACGACATCACCGTCACTAGAACTCTGGAGACCGCCCACATTCACGAGTCCTACAACGCTTCCACGCTTGCAAGTATGATCATTCTAGAACAATATTTTCAAACCGAATTATCGGTTCGGGTTTAAAAATGTGTTAACACTTTATGAGGCAATATTATGACTTTTTTTATGTACCTTTAAAAAAATTTTTGGACAAAAATATTACTGAGACAAATCACACAATTGAATTAGAATTAATGTTGGAGAATTGTGTAATAGGATTTTAATAACAAATACAATATTATTCTACATACGGAAGGCCAAGGCCAGGTTTTTAGAAATACATCTTATGATCATATATCTCGTATTTCTAAAAACCTGCCAAGTCACCCAGACCGAGAATCGATCTTCCTCTTGGTTTAGTGGCAACAACTTTACCACTGCGCCATATTGTTTTTTTTTGCTTTCATTATTCAAACAAACGAATGATTTTATCGATTGTTCCATGTCAAGTGTGAAAAAACAAGATTAAAAAATTATAATATTGCCATTAATAAATTATAATATTAACAACAAAACGTGAAGTTAAAAGATGGTATAAGAGTATTGACGATCAGGATCGTCAATACTCAATGATGATTCATGATCCACTTTTGAACAAATAAATGTTTGACACAATGTGTTAATTCGGATTACCCAATGGTTGACTTGTTAGCAAAGCCAGAGTTATGCTGAACATGTTATTTACTTATTCATATGTCATAATCACATTTCTGAGAAATTGAATATTTTAACAACATGACATGCAGATATATTTTTACCAAGTTATATTATTTATGGGGTTATTTTGTATACTTTAATACTAGTTTTTCGCTTGTGGCTTGACGCACGTAAAATTAATTTATCGTTATAATATTATGGCCATAATACATAAAATCTTTATTAATTGTAGCATATGTGTTCTGATGAATAAGCTGTATTACTATACAGATTTTGAGAGAAAAAGTAACAATTGTACTTAACTCAAACTTTAATATGAGATTAGTAGATATATACAGGATAAGGTATAAAGCGGACGAGTTTAGTTGTACGCGATTTCTGTATTAAAATTTGGCGACAATTTTCATTTTTAAATAATATTTTAAAAGCGCCGTATCGCAAGACATTACACTATAGTTTATATTTTCAGATGACATCCTAGTCTTTACATTCGAAAAGACGGTGCAGTTCAATACAAATATCAGGCCAGCGTGTTTATGGAGTGGGAATGCTGATCTTAGCAGGATCGTAGGAGCTTCAGGAGTTGTAAGTATGGTTTTTTTATGTAAGAGGGAGGCAAAGGAGTAGGCGGGTCACGCAATGTTAAGTGATCACTGCCGCCCAGACTAAAATACTTTAAACACAAACTTTATGTCGTGGGTATAAAAAATGATAGCATGAGGCTGAAGAACTGAGCTGAAGGTCATGAAGGAATTGATCCCTTCTCAGGTGGCCGGTTGGGGCACCAACGAGTTAGGTCCGGGCGGGCACGGGGAGCCCCGCATGGTGCGCATCCCCGTCGTCAGCACCGCCACCTGTCGCGCTAGCAAGCCCGACTTCCACAAGCTAACGTCGTCTAATACGCTTTGCGCTGGTTTGTGTATTTTTTTTTTTATTATTCTTTATTTTATTGTGACAAACAAACTTATTTGGCCAGTGTTAAGATTTTAATTTCATACTATTGTATAATTTACAAAACGATGTCCTATTTTATTTCGCACATGCATGCAGTATGCAAAAATAGTACATATTAAAAACTTTTTTTTTTATTCATTTCAGGCGATAGGAATGGCGCAGGGCCATGTTTGGGTGATTCGGGAGGTGGTTTGTACTTATTAGACAACGGTAGATGGCGCTTGCGCGGCATCGTGTCTCTCTCACTTCGCCCAGAAAATGGCGACAATACGTGCAACCTCAACGAATACATCGTTTTTACTGACGTAGCACAGTACATAAGATGGATAAAAAATATTATGTTAGCTAGTTAACAAACGGGAAATGCGTAATATTAGTACATAAATAGACTGAAAGGTACAGCCTTGTCACTCTATAATAGATAAATGTTTGAATGTGATAAGATTTGTCATCAAATCACAAATGCTGCTAGCCATTCGTTATATGATTAACTTAATTAATGTTTACTCTTCCCGTTTAACAACCTCTATGTATAGGGTTTCTGTTTTCTATAATTAATAAATTATATGATAAATTATGTAAGAAATTATTTATGTAAGCTGATTTAAGTCTAGTTAATATTAGAAAATATTAAAGCCTATCAAAAATATCTGTTGAATTATTTACCTTTTTTAAATACCTAGTTACAATAGTATGTAATGTATAATATATACATATAATAAAATTGTAACTGAGCTATGTCTGTACATGGGAGAGATTGGGGAGGCTGTTTAGGGCCTATAGAAGCTAAAACGATTATTTTTATAGTTTTTGTCTGTCTGTATGTTTGTACACGCATCACGCAAAAACTACTAGAGGGGTTTTGATGCGGTTTTCACAGTTGTACTGGAGAAGTATAAATTAAAATATAGCGTTGGTTTCATCTTGATATGTCGCTTAGGGCTCAAGATATCGACAAAAAACTTTACTTTCAGCACACGGTCGTGTCCATGACATAGCTATACTCCACATTTTGGTTGTATAATTATTATTATTATATTATCTGAATATAATATCGAAAAAAACACGAGTCTATTTGGTTCTTATGTTTACAGAGAGCAATTATTGCACTAACATTTTAAAAAAATGTAACTGTCAACATGTCTCTGTCACTGTCAAAGCCTGGATGTAAGAAAGTGCGGCGCGCGAGATTTAGGTTGATTTCTGAAAATAGAAATAAAATAATTATTAATGCTTTGTACTAAAAGCATTATTTAATACATATCAATTTAGAATAATGAGTTGGAATTGGAACAAATTATTATGCAATCGCCGAGAACTGCAGTTAAGTGGTACTCTAAATGGAGGGCAGAGTTTCAGGTACCATGTAATTTAATTCTTAAATTATTTATACTTATGTATGAATAATTTCAGTATAATACAATCGTATTATTTTATTTATTATTTAGATGGACTCAAGACAAAGATAACGATATATGGACGGGAGTATTTACAAAAACAGTTTGGAAATTACGCCAATCTGATGATTGTTTGGAATATCAAGTTATTGGCACTTTGCTTGGAGATGATACAAAGTCTAATAAAGCTAGCAAAATGGATGAAAAGTTCAAGACTTTGCTTAATAATTATTTTAGAATAGATATGAATCTGTCTGAATTTTACAAGGAATGGTCTGGAAAAGATGAGTTATTTAAAACAGCTTGTCAGCAGTTCTATGGTATTAGGATGTTGCAGCAAGAGCCAGTTGAAAATTTATTTTCTTTTATTTGCAGCCAAAATAACCATATATCAAGGTGAGATGTTTTAAACACTTTATGTAATATGAATATTATTAATAACTAGTAACCCTCCCCGACTTTGCACTGGTTTAAAAACCTTTTATTGTTAAAAAGATCTAAGCATATGTAGGGACAGACAGCAGAAGCATTTTTGTTTTATAGTATGTAGTGATATCAAAATTGATTATGAATTTTTGAATTCTAACTAATTGTTGTCAGAATGAATATAATTATGCCATTTTTCCTAGATTGTAAAACGGTAAGGAAGTTTTTTGGTTGTATTGTAAACATAAACTTATAATTCTATGTATGATTTCAGAATATCAACTATGGTAGAAAAATTGTGCACCCAATATGGTGAACTGATATGCACTTACGATGACATCTCTTATTATGCATTCCCTACAGTGGATAAACTAGCGCAACCAGAAGTATGTCTAACATTTAGTAATCTGTCTAAAATTGGGTACTTTGCAACATATTTGTTTAGATATTTCAGTGCCAAAAATGAATATATAAAATATTAATATGTATAACATGTTAATTTCTTTTACAGGTAGAATCTAAGTTAAGAGAACTAGGTTTTGGATACAGAGCTAAATTTATCCAGAAATCTGCCACTCAGATTGTGGAATCTGGTGGAGAGAAATGGTTCCAAAGCCTGCAAGATATGAAGTATAAGGATGCAAAGATGGAACTCATGAAGTTACATGGAATAGGGCCTAAGGTTAGAAGAATGTAAATACATTACTTTACTTTTTTCCCCAATTCCATCTTTGAATATAAATAATATTTCGCTTGTACCTTTGTCTCATAAATTTTCTTCTTTGCATGGCAATCTGCATTTTATTTGATAATACCATCAATTCCATTAGTATGTATACATAATATGTATGTGCTGTAAAAGAAAAAATCTTCAGGTGGCTGATTGCATATGTTTAATGTCTCTGAATCACCTGGAAGCTTTGCCAGTGGACACTCATGTATACCAGATCGCAGCTCAAAACTATCTGCCCCACCTCCGAGGGAAGAAGAATGTTACTGAGAAGATGTATGTGGAAATCGGGGACCACTTCCGGAAGCTATATGGAGATATGGCTGGCTGGGCGCATACTGTAAGTACATATATCTCGGAAAAAATAATCATAATTTTCAATAAAATGTATTAAGTGCCCCAAAGCAGTAGTACAATTTTACAACTATTAATTACGAAAAAAATATAAAAAATAAACTTTCAAAGTATAAACCAAAGATAAAGTAAAAACAATTAGTAAAAACAATTAAAAGTACTTACATTAAACTTTTAAACTATGTATATCATGACTTTTTTTAAACAATTTTCTTTTTAAATTGTTATTGACAACATTTAAGTTTTCAGGTATTATTCTGTGCAGACCTGAAAAAGTTCCAACAAAATGAAAACAGTGAATCTGACTCAGATTGCAGCAAACCTAAAAAAAAGAGGAAGAAGTAATGGATCTGTGATATTTAGGATTATACAGTAAAAATACTTATTTTCTCATTTATTTCATTTTTGTATACACTTATTCGTGATCAATACAAAAGCAATAAATTTGGTATAATAAAATACTTAGATAACACAACCTGGAATGGTTTTTAAGGAAATCTTTTACAAAGATCATTTGAATGTTCATATCAATCCATAAATGGATTTTTAAAACATAGGTTAATCATATTTAGATGTAATCAATTTAAAAGCTAAATATTTAAGAATACACGGTCCTCTTAAAAAGTAGTCAATTTATTACTCAATACTACTAAAAATATAATAACTTATATATATATTTGAGATTGAGTAGGCAGCATAGATTACAACTTAAAAAATAGATTAACTGCATTTAAAAATAATAAGTCACATATTTTCCACTTCTAATTGAAAAACACTCAATTTGTTAATATCACTATTAAAAACAATTATTTTGGTTCTTTCTACCCCGCAAAGGGTAAAGACGTGAATACTATATCTATAAAAATGATGTTGCATAAAAAAAGAATTTAATGTTGTTTCCAGATTAAGCCTCATATTAGCACCAACGTAAAAAAAGAATATAAACAATCAGACTTATTTGTTCTTTCCCTTTGCATAAAACGAAATTATATAGCCTACAATTTTAAAATACTTGGTCAAAAATATGCCAAGATTAGAGAAACTCCTTTAGATCATATTTTGTCATAGTATATATCTAAATATATTCGTGATAGTAAGACTACTATTATCCCGAATACAATTAAGGTTATTTAAAAAAGGTTAGGTAAAAATGTAAAAAAAAACCCAATTTGAAAAATATACGCCACTTAGACCCCGAAATATGGCTTATATAATACGCGCGGACCAAATATTGGGCATAGGCTAGTATAGTCATTAAAAACGGTGACTTCTAGATTGTATAAAAGCTTTTTAGTTAATTAATTGCTCCCATAATATATCTGTGGGCAGTGTTCTATGAGCGCTTGCAGCGCTCGAATCTCGAAGGCGAGGTCGGTGATGGCGGGCGGCGTAGCCACCAGCGTCGGCGCGAACACCGTGCTCAGGTTATGGGCGCTCATCTTGTTCACTTCTGCGTGTTGAGACACCCTGTTGCCCAAATTAGTAACTTATATTTCATTGTTTGCGAACCGTACCTTAAAATGTATTTTGTTTTTATACAGTTTTGTTGTACTGCCTATATGAGCATCATGGAATTTTCTTTGGTACAATGTTCTTTCACGAAAAAAAATTGCACAGATTTGAATGAACTTTACAGTAATATAGATGAAGTGAGAAGAATATGGAATCTCCTTTAAAGTATACCACAAAAATATACAGGTTATAAGATAATGTGAGTCCGCTCTCCCTCCCTCTCTTCCCTCGTTTAATGAGACCTAACCTGTGTAAATGCTGCACCATGTACTGCAGGCAGTTGAAGTGCGCCGGCGGCAGCGACTCTAGGCATTCCCGCAACATCGCTATCTGCGACGCTTGCGTTTTGGATTCTAAAATTATTACAAAATTGTTTGGTTTTAATGATTGGTTTCACCAGTTACAGATAAAGCTTTATATGCATGCTGTCTCTTTTGTCAAAATAAATAAAAAGAAGACAGCACTATGGCAGGTAACTATCTGAAGCTTTTTTGTAACTGGTTCAACCATACATAGTGCATACATGAGTATTTGGCTTGAATTTTCCCTCCGACCTTTCTGTTTCATTATTTCTTGAAAAACTAATTGTCTGACAAAACTTCTCATACATACGGTACTCACGTATAGCCTGTATGAGCTTCGGATGGACTTCATAAGTGATGAGAGGTACAGGCAACAACCGCAGGTACAATTTCAGTGTCCCCGCCACCACGTTTATGTTGCTGTACACACTGAGGTCTGCTGCCTCGCCATCTGAAAAAAAACATATTAACAAACTTTTTAATACTCTGGGAAATTGCGATTTGGAACCCTATAAAATTTAAGCTATTTTGTTATAGATATAACATTTTTGTCCGCGCGTAATTTACTGTGTATTTAACAAGTGTTTTGGCTTCTGTTGGGCTTACAGGTACATTTTTTCTCTTCTATCTTTTATGAGTAGGAAAATTAGGAATAGACTATTATATGATACCTATGTCAACATTGATAATAATATAATTATACCTACTGCACTGCTAACAACGTCCTTGAAAATCATCAAACACTTTAAATATTCAGATTATAATACAAAAATTACCGGACTAAATAAAAAGAAAAATACTAGCCTTTATCAAATGCCATTTTCAAAGCCTCAATCTCATCAGCGAAGCCGGACACTCTGTAAATGCCTTCGGAGTCCATGCCTCGTGCTTCTATCTCATTCACACACTTTCTCACAACGAACGGAAGTGTACTTGCGTGTGCGTTCAGTAACGTAGTCAGATCTATGCCGAAAACACCTCGGAGTTTTTTCAGATCTGGCAAGCAATGGTTAGGAACTCTTTCTGAACATTTTGAATGTGCTATAAAACCGCAGTCTGAAAGGTTGATAATAGGGATATAGACTTGGATAAAAGATTAATATTCTATAAAATAATAAGTTAGCCACAAACTAAGTTCAAAACATTTATTCTATTATGAGATTAACACACACTATAATACCGTATCAAAATCCATCCAGTAGTTATGTATTATGTGATGCACATACATAGAAAAAATTCTAAAAAAAATTGTTTTGGCTTCTATAGATCCTAAAACGACAGATTCCAAATTTTCCCCGTAATATCTCAAATGTACAGACATAGGTTGTTACTTTTTATTTCTGTACTTGTGTTTTATATCAATAAATTATTATTCTATTTTATAGCATTATCTATAATGTCTACACTAATATTATAAAGAGGAAAGCTTTGTTTGACTTGAATAGGCAACTGAAACGGCTGGACTGATTTGAAAAATTCCGCCAGTAGAATTCTGGACTTTCTGTGATGTACATAAACTACAGAATCTTTATTAAACCCATGTGAAGTTGGATTGGGCTGCTAGTTTTTTATAATTACCTTCACATTTAACTCCTTGAGCAGTAAATCCCCATAGGAAGTTAGCACACAGCTCACACCAGTTCAGCCCCTTAAAGGTATGCACTTTAAAACTGTGGTTCTTAGAATACTTGATCAGAAGCGGGTTGTCCTCCAAAGATGGAGTGACAGTGAGATCAAATGCAGGTTTCTTTGGAATGTCAATCTCTTCTATGGTTTGAGTATCAGTCTTTTTTATTGGGCTTGAGTGATTTGAATTTCTGAAAATTTTATTTATGATACAACATATACCAAAAAATATATATATTTTTAAATAAATGATCCCCTCTTGACAAGTTTGCCATAATACAACATTATGGAAATGTTTGTTTAATTTATATATTAAACTAGCTGTGCCCGCAACTTCGTTTGCGTGTGGTTTGGAATAAGAAAATTCTTTTTTGAGAAAAGTTTTTCACCAAAACAATATTTCTTCTATCAACTTAATTAGATTGAAAGGATCTTTCCAAAGAATGGTCAGATTTAAAATAAAAAATCTTGATAATCGTATAAAAATTATTGTAATCATTAAGCCACATTCATGAGGAAAGATATTT
>JADGIL010076738.1:0-11662 GCA_020352625.1 Cactoblastis cactorum
TTATGTTTATTAGTAATACTTTTCAGTGTTCATAAGTCCATTCATGTTGCGAGGATTCTTTTTACCCCGCGATTAACAGGGGATCGTTTAAAGTTTTGTTGAAATCGAGGAACGGCCGCTTGTTATATTATAATTCTTTAAAATTTTCTTCTTTAACCAAAGTTATTTTGAACTGGAAATATACTCGGATAATGATGAGAACAAGAAGTTATATATAGAAAAAATATTTTTACCCCAGATGCATAACTTCTGATGTAGATTGTCTATTGCTTCTTGCTTCTATTAATGCTTACCTGAAACAAAAAATTATATTAATTAGTATTGTATATCACTGTACACAACATATTAAAAACAAAAAGTTCATTCTGAGAGCAAAGTGAAACAAATTATACCATTTCTGGGGTTCTGTACCTAAAGGGTAAAAACGGGACTCTGTTTTTAGCTTTTAGGTACAGAACCCTAAAATGGTAAAATTTGTTTCACATTGCCTTCTGATTCTGTTGTTTGTCCATCAGTCACCAGACTACATGTATCTTATGAACCATGATACTTATTAAGCTAGACAGTTGAAATTAAAAATATCAAAAATAAATATTTAAGGGCTAGCATACAACAAACGTGATTATGTACAGTTAATTTTATAACCAGATTAAGGTACAAAGCCCTTAACGCGTGTGTCTTAGCCATTAATCTTCCGTGAAGATGGATACTGAAAAGTATCCGAAATGTCGGAGCTCAATAAACAGTTACACATAGAGAACTTAAAACAGTATAAAATTCCTTTGTGTGTACTAATTTAACCGCGATAAAATCCGTTAAATTTGTTTCATTTCAACATTAATTTCAAATTGCTCATTCAAATACTACTATACAACGCTGTCAAATTACAGTAATGTTTTTTTTTAACACATTCGTAAAGAATCGGAAAACTGTCATTAAAGGATTGATGAACATCGCTACAACTCCGTGCAAGTTGTTAGGTCTCAACCCTCTTAATAATGTAAACTCCCGCGTCATGCCGCTGACGAGGGTGTGATCATGATAACTCCTGACTTCGGGATAAGATTACCTTCCGATAAGGGGGTTGCTGTGGAACCGTTTTAAATTAGATACGTGATACATTTGAATGCGTCAATTATTTTGAACTTAATAGAGTAATAATTGAAATTGCATTTTAAAAAAATTGTTGCAAGTAAGGGAAATGGTTTTAATCGGTGTCTGTCTGTTAGATTTTGTTATATACATCAATCCTTTTAAGTATTATATACTGCAATTGAGAATAACTCAAAAGATTAAGGAAATAATGAGCAACACATCCAATACTATAGTCATTCCTTAATCGGAAACAACAAAAAAAGAACATATGATAAAAGCAAAAGTTCCCACTATAAGACAGTACAAACAAACAATAACTCGTTACAGGATATAAATTTCAAAAATGCTATCATTTATACACCATACGTGCCATTTAGAATAAAATAAAGCACCACGATAGCCATTTGTATGCTTATAAAGCCTACGAAAGACGTACCTACAGGAATGGTCATCGATGTTTACAACCTATAGAATCGAAATATACGGCCGTTTCTATTCTAAAAATGGAGAAAATAAGGTACTGAATTCAATTATTTCTCCGTTGAAACGGGGAATCGAGAGGCGCCGCAGGACGCGTCTATGTAAGGGAGGACAGACATATACATAAATTCTCATAATATTATAATATTTATACGCCACGCATGTCTTTATATACACTAGATTTTTATAACCGTTTGTCTATTGAAATATGTTACATCAAATTTTGAAGTAACTTTTTTATAATATTTATTTAATTTATCCTTTACGGGGTAGACAGAGCCAAGAGCCGTGAGACAGGAAAACATGTGCGTTCATATGCTACTATTCCCGCTGCAAGTATCGAGTTGAAAAAAGTAGTACCAAAATCTTTTTTCTATTGTTTTTTCTTCCAATGTTTTTAAAATTTACACCGAATACAAACAAACTTGATGGCTTTCTGTTTTTATTTTTAGATTTTAGAGATTTTACATTATCGCATTAATTATAATAAAATTGATTTTAAACAGAAAAAGAAACAGGCGCCATTTAAATTTACAAAGAACCAAACATGCAAAATATTGTGTTAAAACTATTCAGGCGCTGAGTCTTGTTTAAGAGGTAGCACCTCATAAATATGTAACGTGCTCACATAATATTCACATTTTCCTGGAATACCGTGCTACAAAATATGGAGCGTACAGATCGTTCATCATTTGCGACACTAAAGTGTCGGTGTGTTTGCATCTATATTCATAAATGGATTATGTAACTACAAAATATTGAGTGCACAGAATATATATATTTTACGGTTCAAAGTGTGCCTGCGTCCGCTTTATTTGTGTGCAGTGATGCGGCAACGGCGCGTCACTACACTCAAGTGCACGCGTAGGTATATTAAGCCGACTACAAAAGGAAAGATGTGTACAATCAATTCACATGGTTGTATTAGGTTGTTATATTTGACGTCAAGTTTAATACTATATTTAATTCTAAAGAACATACAAATAATCGTTACACTCACGATGACAACTGACCACTGTGACGTTATGATTTAGGTAGGCTTATCTTAATGACAACCTCTTTCTTATTCATCCATTGAGTTGAAAGTAATTTATATAGATGTAAGTACTTGTACAATAAATTTATTTATTTATACGATTCTTTTTCTGTGGCTTCATTATTGTAAGATTTCGGCGACAATATACTGGTACTGAACACAGCTGACTTCTCCGGTTTTCGCTCGCGTAAAAAGCACATAAAAATCCTACCAATATATGCGCATCACTTTTTACATATATGTACATACATTATATGCTTGGGAAAAGTTGGCGGATTACTCTCCTAACCATTGAGTTTTAACTCAATATAATTTGAGATCCATTTTTATTTCATATCAATGAAAACCGATTTTTTGCCATTACTACATAGTAAAAAAAAACAAAGTCGCATTCCGCTGTCTGTCCGTCTGTATGTATGCTTATTTTTAAAACTACGCAACGGATTTTGATGCGTTTATTTAATATATAGGGTTATTCACAAGGAAGGTCTTTAAACCCGCGCGAAGCTGGGGCCTGTCGCTAGTATTATTAAACTTGCCTTATGGTAAAATAGTTTCAATAATAGAATATAATAAATAAAACTAAGGTCAGAAAGGTTAACAAAAATATGTTAAACTTGTGTCATTAAATTTACATTTGATGGTGGTAATTATCAAATGACTTGTTTTCTATAGACAACAGTCGTGTTATTAATAATTCAGTTTACTATTTAACTATTATTTAACCGAATTGTATAGTCAACTCCATGTGTAAGAACTTTTACGTAGGTACATAAAGCCAATACACCTATAAGGTTAAAAATAGACATAATTATAATTTTTTTTTAGATATTTTATACCTTATCAACGCACTGTTTCAGAGTATTTTTATGTGGCAGATCAAATAGATTTGCTGCGAACTAAATACGATTTTATTTCAAAGGTGTTACAGTCGAAAGTGCGTCCCAGACGCGAAATAGAACACCTAGAACACCTATCTCGCATTTTCTCAATAAGTGACGTCTGTACAGAGCCAGGGGAAGCGAAGGTGCAACATTTTAGCCACTTAGACTTCCTTTTTTATTGTTCATCAAGTTTTCTCACGTGTGCTGGATTTAAACTTGTTCACGAAGGGATTTGAAATAGCATTTCAAACATTTTTTCCGCATTTAGAATTGGTGAAGCTTGGATTGTCTATTCTGTTCACTCCAATTTTAGAATTTAGACAATACATGCATATAATTTAAAAGATTCTTGAGATAATTAAGTTTAAAAATATATGTGATCGTCATCTGGATTTAAGTAAGTTTATCTATGTGTCAGAATTTATAATGCAACAACAGCTATGTTGGACGTAGTTGACGTCGCCACATTTCTTCGTAGCGATCTTGTATCTAAAGATAAATCCAAAGAATTATCCAAAGATATGATTGTATGCATTATCACTACAAAGTACTTATCGTTAAATCATTAGATCAAATCGTTTTTTCAACTTGAGTGTAAGTTCCTTTAGTACTATTATTTCTTGTGTCATGATCGCCTAATCGTATTCTCAGTCACACTCTTAGCAGTTGGGGGGGATAGAAAGAGACAACAGTAACCTATGTCACTCTCCAATCCTTTAACTATCTCCACATAAAAAATCGCACTAATCCTTTGATCCGTTGTGACGTGAAAAACGGACAAACAAACTTTTCTATTTATAATATTCGTCTGGATATTAGCAAGGCGTTTTATTGATCCGTCCGCGTTCACATTAGCTGCATTATGCTCGTGTCGTAATATATTTGCGATATGTTATCGCGGCACAAGGTCACTTGGCTGCTATGTAGTCTACATGAGGACATACACGTAGCATGCACTTACTTTGAGATATACGCAAGTCACGGACAAAATAATAATAACTACATGTCCTGACATGAAATGAAATTACATACATTATTTTTGTCGTCTGTTTATTGCATTTAAAGTGAAGAAGATTTAAAATTTAAAAAGTCATATCTTGGGGTGTTATTCTGTACTTTAAACAGTTAATTATTTTGACACGGAATGAAACAAATTTAACGGATTTTATCGCGGTTTAATCACTACACACAAAGGAATTTTATACTGGTTTAAGTTCTCTATGTGTAATTATTTATTGAGCTTCGACGTTTCGGATACTTTTCAGCATCCATCTTCACGGAAGACGGTCTTAATTTTGACACTCAGTGCTCTAGCAAAACACATATTCGACAACATTTAGTTCGATAGAACCATCGCTGTACGATAAACGACTGCCGCAAAAAATGTAGCCTCGCTTATAAATAAGCAGATTTCAACTAGTCTTGTTAGTTGAACATGGTTTCAAATGGCACACATTAAGACTTATTTTCTAATATACGATTCTGGAAATGGAACTTTGTCGAAATAATCATAGAAGTTGTCGTCGTAATTGCAGTGAAGACGATATTTTATTTGATTATGTTCGGAACTGTGAATCTTTTTTTTTTTATTGTTGATCGAAGGATAGAACTTATATTCGAAGACCACTATTTCGGCAGAACCCTTTTTCAAAATGCTGGGAATAGTCTATCGCCAAGATGACAAAGAGGTTTTTGACTAAGATTAGAGTTTGTGAATTAACAGAGCTTGCAGGTAGAGTTAAGGTGTATAGAGATATACGTGGAAGCTTGGCTCTACATAAGATCTGAAAACTTTTTCACAGTGTGAGTCCTATGGCCTCCTCTTGGCAATATTTTACATGAAAATGTATTTGTTGGTTATATTTGGCAAAACTAGTAGAATTGTTCGGGGTCCCCTGTATAAAGGTCAAACCTGACAAAGCGAAACTTACTGGCGGAATCATAAATTGGTTCAGAAATAGACTTTTGTGATTTCGGTCAACGCACTACCTACCTTTAAACTTTGTAATAAAATATTAAGGGATGAATAAGGGACCGGTCCTAACAAATTTTTAATCCCCTTTGGTCCTTTTACACTAATCTTTTGGTGTTTAAATTTGGGCAAAACGAGTTTTACCACCAGGCTATATGTATATATGGATTCAGATATAATAGTCAAGTGCGAGTCGGACTCGCGGAGAAAGGGTTCCGTGCCATCAAAGTTCAACCAGTGAAAGTTCCATTTTCCATCATGACCTGATCGGAGATCGAACCCGAGACCTCCGCATAACGGGCATCTACGTTAATAATGACGCCAATTAAAATGAAATTTTATTTGAATAAAGGAAAATTTGCTACAATTGAATACATAATTGGCCCTACACTAGGCAACCCGCCTGTCCTGTGGTAACAAATATAAAATACCATAAATATATATTTAAACGTTGCCGCCACAATGGTTACATAAGATATAAAAAATGCCATCTCACTACCACTATCATTTTTTTATAATGAAGATTACAGTTTTAACCTACATACTAATTATTAATGATTCTTTAGGAGACGCTTCACGGAAATTGTTAAGAGATTTAAAAGAGAATCAAGTCGTCAATCCTGTTAATATTATAAACGCGAAAGTTTGTGAGGATGTATGTATGGATGAAACTTTACAGTAATGGAGGTTATACATCAGAATAACAATTTTTATNNTGGCGTACTACTGCCTAAACTATTGGAGTTACATAAAGAGGATGTACCGCAGGATTGTTTGCCTTGAATAGTTCTAAGTGGCAGACCAATTCCCACACGAGCGAAGCCGCGGACAAAAGCTATACATAGGTACGAATATTGCTTGTTTTGTATAAGATAAATCCTTCAATGTCACGATAGACTCGTGTAAGCGACGGCCTTGATTCACTGCAGCGTCAGTGTCAGTCAATGCACCGCTTGCTGCGTTATTCCTCGCATACTGTCGACTGCATAACAAATCGCCTTGCATTGACCTCTATAGTGTGGGCATAGGGGCGAATTTGCAATTAAATTAGGTAGGTTGTGCTAATGGATTTATCAATATTCTCACCTCATTGTAAAATGACAAAACATGAAAAAACGGGTATCAGTAATTTTTAGGGTTCCGTACCTTGGGGTACGGATCCCTAAAAATGTAAAGTAAACCCTAAGAATGTAAAGTCCTATTACTAAGTCATCGCTGTCCATCTGTCTGTCACTAGGCTGTAGGTATCTCACCAATGTAGTTGAAATTTTCACAGATGATGTATTTCCTTTGCCGCTTCAACAACAAAAAAAAAATTCTATACAATTTTTTGTCTTATTATTTTTTATTTCAGTTAGTATCTAGACTTAAAAACGATACAGTAAATACAGACAGTACAAATGTCTATCTTATTCAAATACATTAAGCATGGTTGGGGCGAGAGGAATAAATAAAATAAAATTAGTACATTTTCAGCGTCTGGCCTAGATCTTATAATGAAATGTCTAGACTGATAGGAAATATACCGCCTAGGCACTATTGTTTTAACATATTACATAAGGTGACATCGTCCATTCGCACTTAGTATTTGTCTACGTCTGTCTGGCAAGCCGTGTGACGTTTCATTTATTAATGCCTAGGACAGAACTATAAATAGAAGTACGAATGAATTAATTTTCTGTTTCAAGAGGAATTGTCTAATAATCTGTCCTCCCAGCAATAGAATTTAATTTTGTGATAATGTTTCTGTGTCATAAATTTTATCCTATCGTACACTAAAGAAATATATATGTACATACGTTTACAAGTTTAGATTTTTTAATACTTAAAAAAGTTAACAACATTTCAGTATACATACATCTATACATATAATGAAATTGTAACTGAGCTATGTCTGTACATGAGAGATATTTAAGAAAAACATATAAAGGAGCTCTTTATAGGACCTACAGAAGCACAAACGATTGTTTTTAGAATTTTTGTCTGTCTGTCTGTATGTTTGTACGCGTATCACACAAAAACTACCGAACGGATCTGGATGAAATTTGGCACAGCGATGGACTATGACTTACATATTAAAAGATAGGCTACTTTTTATCGCGGAAAAATGTACGTTTCCCGAGGGATATAATTTATTGTAACCGAGCAAGTAGGCTGACAATATATTATAGTATCCATTGATCGGACGAAGTCTCGGGCATTAGCTAGTATTTAAATATGTATATGTATATTTGTAAGTCGTTAAATCCACACTTAAAGAAAATAACATTGGAATTCTGTTCTTAACGAATCAATTCAAAAAATTCTAGACTTATTTTGCGGTTTGGCAAAGATATATATGTACTTTCCAAAATATCATGGGTAATTATTTCTTAAGTTTACGCAAATATTAGACATTGAAATGAAACAAATTTAACGAATTTTATCGCGGTTTAATCACTACACACTATTTTTGTGTTAGATAAATAACCAGAGCGTAGCCGCACTGGGTCGCTGGTATAGTCATTTTAGTAACAAACTATATATTAATGAACGAATCATCCTGGCTGTACGACTATCTATGCATATCTGTTTACCATCAGACTTATCAGCGTATCTCCTAAACTTTATTCCAGTGCTGTGCCAAGCGGTTCTCGTTAGCTGTTAATGGCGTGTTGTAACTAGCGTACAAATTAGTGCAGAAGCTTCTAGAATAGAAATTGCCTTAGAGGATACATGACAGTTCGAAATAACCTAATAAGACATTAATATACGGATTTTATAATCATTTTATAAAATCCGTATATTAATTTTATTTAAGCCCCGACGCAAGAGGGCTGTTATAAGTATGACTTACGGGTGAGTATCATTCTGTCTGTGGCATCATAACTTCCAAACGGATGGACCAATTTGGATAATTATTTTTTGTTAGAAATGTGACCTAATCAAGAGTGTTCTTAACTATGTATTAACCCCCAATGCAGAAGAAGGGTAAGTTTGACGTGTGTTTTGTCACACTGTGTTGGGGTTTTTTTTATATTTTTAATTTAACTACTTGTTTTATATATACATATATATTATTCATCATCATCTGCCCTGCTCCCATGTTATTTTGGATCGGCGCAGTATGTCTTATTCTTCCATACTCTTCTGTCACTCGTCAAAAGGTCTATCACACCCTTTTCCCTCATATCCTCCTTCACACAGTCCATCCATCTTTTCTTTGGTTTATATTATTGTTACTAACAAAATTATTATTAAACTCATACAGAAGACGCATTAAGGAACCAAATTATAAAAGAAAAACGAAATACGTAATTGGATTTTTGGTAGAATAATGGTAGACCTACTGAACAGAACTGCGACAGATAATACGGTGAAGGATACGAAACATTAGTAACAAGATTATTTAGAAGTTACATCTAAGTATTCGCAGAAAATGGTTCTAGTTTGGTCCCGCGAGGTTTTTCTTACTTATAGAGCTATATCCATGACCAAAGTCTCTTATCTCTATATATTTGAAATCATGAAAATAAATCCTCAATTTGGTCTAATAAACTCACAGTAACAGTGTAACATTGTTTTTGCCAGTTATTTTCGCTTTCATATTTAAAAACATACAAATAAAACAATAATTTTGATAGGGGTTGGTACGTAAGATATTTGTTTTATATTGATTGTTGCTGATTATTTTTTTTACTTTATGGTTTTGATAAAATTTGTTGTGGATATTTTTATATAATCATTATTTTTGACGAAGCTTGTGCTGATGACAGGTTGTAACTATTTTTATAGTTAAATTATGTACATGAACATTTAGTATCCTTTAACAAATAAAATGTAATATCAAAATAAATGTTAATCAGTATTATTAAACACTAATACTTTTCGGCTCGCTCAATTAAAAACTAATTTAATCATTGTGCATCGATGTATACGACCCAGTAGTCCGCATCGGCGACGACAGATNNCATGTCGACACCTAACGCAATTAGAGTTTTAATCTTCTATTTTAGTGCATGATTGGAGAAGAAATACATATATACTCGTATGATTTAAAAATGGTGGTTATCAGCCGTCATGCTCCGTCCAGTGAGTGGGAGAGCCGGGGGCCCAACTTCTCCGCCCTCCCCAAATGGGGAGCACGGGAGCTTTTAAAAGGCCGGCAACGCTTCTGTGACCCCTCGGGTGTTGCAGTTATCTATGGGCGGCGGTGATCTTTAACATCACGTGACCCGCCTGCTCGTTTTCCTCCCTCTTACATAAAAACAAATGTAAGATTGGACAAGAGTAGTCTCGAAAACATCAATAAATGCATTGCATATTATCGGCGCTTTATCGGATTACAGATAAATCCGATAATATATGTACTTTATCGGAATATCGTTCATCGAACATGTCCTAAGATAGCCTTCAGAGACAAGGAAAACGTATTTGTTTGCAATAATTGCAATTTTATTGCCCGCTTTATTAGACAACCCCATGAAATGATAAAAAAAATGTCTTCCATGAACGCCTTCGGCATTGTGGCTATTACATAAAATATAACAAAAAATAATTAATAAAGACTGGACTTTCATGCTAGCCGTCAATAATTAGACATAGTATAAGAATATTCAGCCAACCTACCAATATATATATCTAGAAAGGAATTAAGGTATACTAACAGCCTAGTTGGTCACATTATTAAGAACGGAACCATGAAAACAATTGTTATTTTTATTTATTTCCAGGCTAGGTAAAGCGCAATTGACATTATAAATCCAATAAATAAGCAAGCGAAGAAGCCGAAAATTCAATTAAATAAATTATCAAAAAAAAATTAATGCAGAGGTCAGGGACTGAACCGAAACAGCTCAGCACCTGGCATTTCGACCAAATTAATAAAACAAATAAAGAAAACAAGTGCTATGTAATCTGTAGGAATTAAAAAAAGCAAAATTATAGATTTTACAGCGTCGTAAAATTCCATCGACAACGTCATTCGTTTTAGTTGAATGTAAGTTATTTTTATCGTGCGCCATTTTCAATGGCAATGTCAAGAACGCGCAAACAGCTGTGTGTGCACAGATGATGTCCGGAATTTAAAAAATATATATGTGATAAGCTTCTTATCGGACATTCGACATTTGTTTAATCCATTGTTTATTTTTTATTGAGTTTTATTGGCAAGGACGTCCCGATTGCGTTATAAACACGACACGTTATAACACATAGAATATTTTTTTATGTTTTTGCGGATGCGTTTCGAGCAGCCATTTTCACGGACGTAACCAAACTGTGTAGCGATGTCGTCTAAATACAAACACAAAAAAATATTTTCGGTTTATTTAACTTCGGCTTAATCCAAATAGGAGGATATTTATTCCCGCACGAGACCCAGTAAAGGAATTGCAATAACCCGATAACATCATTGTGAATCCGAGATTCGAGATGCTGCATTTGACGTGCGTATTGATGTGTTAACAATACGCTCGAAAATCACCAATATAACACAGACTATGCGACTGATCTAAAATCTGGAATTTTTCTATTAGAATGTAGGAAAAATAAGTATATAGTTAATTTATTTTTTCTTTAATATGTGATGTCATATCTTGTGCTTGCTGTCGAAATATATCCATATTCTTGAGCTTATAATTGTAATTTCAGTCATCTTGTCTTAAATACGGCATTAACTAGCGACCGCCCCGTAATTCACAAAAGTAAAGATCTCATTTTATGGACTATCTAACAATTAAACAATTTTTCAAATCGGACCAGTTGCTGTTCGGACAATTTTTCAAATTCATAATTATTTTTACACCTTATAGTATAGATGAGTTTGTTTTGTTTATGTCATAGGGAGGCAAACGAGCAGGCGGGTCGCGAGATGTTAAGCGATCACCGCCGCCCATAGACAACTGCAACACCCGCGGGGTTACAGAAGCGTTGCCGGTCAGTAAAAAACAGAAGTTGGGCCCCCGGCTCTCCCACTCACCGGACGGAGCATGACGGCTGATAACCGCCACTTCCCCGGACGAGCCGGCCCATTCGTGCTACAGGCTAAATATAAATGTAGTGGTGTGGAGCCTGTAGCTGGCTCCACACCACTACAAGCAGTGGTATCACACCAATACTAGTAGTGGCTCCATACCACATAAAATAAATCACAAGAAAGGTTTTTAAACCCGTTAAAAAAACCTCATCAAAATCCGTTGCGTAGTATAGATCTAA
>JADGIL010077184.1:0-12649 GCA_020352625.1 Cactoblastis cactorum
TATAATTCTTTTTAAGAGAATTAGTATCAATCTCCTTTACTACTTTTATGGCATCTTCCAGATGCCCAACAATATATCACTTTCTTTTTTTAGTTCGTATTTGAATAAATCATCAAAAAAAATTTTTAATCTTTCGAATGTCAAAAAGAAATATAGAGTACAATTTTTTCGCCAAAAAGATTGTGCTCGCTTGATTTCAACTATATATTATCTTTTTTTGTGCAAATATTTTTTATTAAGTAACAAATTTAATTTAATTTTTATTTATAAAATAAAATATTTTTAAATTAAATGAGTAAAATTAAAAATTGCGAGGAAATAAGAGATGAAATATTTAAAATGTTAGATAATTACATTTCTAAACTAAAAAACTTTGCTAAAAAACCATGCTTCTCATACGATAAAGAAAAGGAAGACCTACTTAATGAAATTGCATTACTTAAGTTGAATTTAGAAAATGAATACATTAAAAATGAACATTTTTTGATTGAGATAACTAAATTAACTAATTATATAAAAGAAGATACTCTCGCTTATGAAAAGGAATTGCAACTTATTGCAGAAAAGGTTCCGTTTCTTAAAGAAAAGGCATTTTGTATTGATCAATTAAATGAAGAACTAAAAAGAATTACCTCCAAACATAATATTTTAAATGTCAAATTTATTGAACGAGAAAAAGAAGACGCAATTTGGAAAGAAAAAGCAATTAAGCAAGCAAATAATTTTAGAAAGTATCTTGGTATTAACATAGCACCAGAGGTAAAACATGTGCTTAGAGTCACTTTTTATCTACAAGAAGAATGTTTTTTCTTAATTAATTTTGAAAATAGTCCTAAAATAATTGATATATTTCCTTTCATCATTTCTGTAGAAGAAGCACAGATGGAATATGAAAAATTGAATGATTTTTATGAGTTTTGTAAATTTATTAGAAAAATTTTTAGAAAAATATGACTAAGTAAAAGAATGTTTTATTTTAAATAAAAATCTTTTAGTTTGTTGTGTTTTTTAGAGCTTAAATTTTAAGACATTTTTTAATTTTAAGGATAATTGCTTATAAATATTAATTTAACTAATTTAAACTTGGATGTTTTTGTAAATTCAATTTTTTTATTTATTTAAATATTATAAACTACAATCAAACTGGCATCAAATCAATGTTTTTGATATTATTTTTATGTTTTTATAAAATACAACTGTCTTATTTTTTATTTTGCTTGAGTACGAGAAATTAGATCGAAGATCTTATGATATGCTTTTAAAAATCATAAAATATCCATTCGTTAAGAAACACATGGTTAAATATTTTTCTAGATAACTAGGTACACTAAATATAATGCAACCCTATCACCTGTTAACGCCTATTTCATTCTGTCTATTAACTGCCTAAGTTTACCTTAGCTTACAGGCACTAGTAACAGGAAGAAATAGTAAAGTAGTGTTAAAGTATCGAAATAAAGCTTTGATGTTATTGATGAATTTTTCTATTACTTAGTAATATATATCATTTAATACTCAAGATGTTATCAAACAAACAAATCTATAATCGTATTTTTTAAAATTAACTTTTTTTAATTATAGATTATAGAATTCAATTATAGTTTTATTAGTTTTGTAGCTAAACAAAATTCTAAAAATTTAACTTAAAGCTAATGAATCGGCCATTGTAAAAAATATTTTTATATCAAATTTGCAACAATATATTCATATAAATTATGTTTAAGATAATATCTAAATTAATATAAACACAATAATAGACTAATTTAGTTTTAGTTATTTATCTTTATAATTACTTAAAATAAAAGATAAAAAATTTAAAAGATTAACGATACTTCTGACTATAAATAGTTGTTTCAATAATTTCATTTATATAGTGTTTGNNAAAAAAATATGAAATTAAACAATAGAATTTAATACTGAAGATTTCTTTGATACAAGCTATTAGAAGAATGAAATTATCAGATAGTTTTAAATTAATTAGGAAAGAAGTGTCATTATTAGGAATATATATGATTTTTAAATTAATTTTTGTAGTATCTAGTGACAGTAAGCAGTCTTTGAGGATCTAAAAATAATATTATACATTAAGTATTTTATAAAAGGCTTTTTTTAAAGGTTCTCTCATAATTACTAAAAAAAGAAGATCATTTATTTTTATGTTAGTAATTTTTTATAAAATTTTTTCAAGAATATGTTTATATTTAAATTAATCATTTAAAAAATTATTAAGATATAAAAGCTTAAAATCCTATTTAATATATTAAGATAGAAATTAGATAGCTTTATTTTTATATAGAATATTAAAATGATTTAAAAATATAACAAAATAAATAAGTATTATTCATTCATCTAAAGACATTGTTTAAATTAAAATATAAATAAAATCTTCTATTTTAATTTAATTCAGCTTAAATTAATTGTATAAAATAATATTTAATTATAAAAAATAATCCTTAAAATAAAATATATTTTATTTTTTAATTAAATGCATTTTTAAAAAAACATTTAATTTATTTTTAATTTATTTATAAACCTTTCATGGATGAAAGTATTAAAATCATAGAGGAATTAAAAGATCAAATATTTGAAAGATTAGACAAATACATTGATAACTTAAGAAGATTTAGCATTAATTGTGATAGTAAATTTGGTCCGCAGAAAGAAAGTCTATCTAATGATATAGAAAGAATCACTATTGAATTAGAAGACTTAAGTTTGCGCAACAAAACACTTATAGAAGAATGTGCAAAGATTTCTTTATATATCAAGGAAGATAGTGAAGGGTTACAAAAAGAATTAACACTTATCCAAGAAAGAGAGCCATTTTTAAAAGAAAAAGAAGCAAAATTAGAACCAATAAAAGAAGAATCTGAAAGAATAGCAAGAAAATTAGAGCTTATTAATTTAGTTTACAGTAAAAGAGAGGAAGAAGACAAAATTTGGAAAGAAAAATGCACCAAACAAGCAGAAAATTTTAGAAAGTATTTAGGAATAGACATTAAACCAGTGATTAAACATGTTTTAAAGGTTATTTTTTACTTGGAAGAAGAGTGTTATTTTTTAATTAATTTTGAAAATAATCCCAAGATAATTGATTTATTTCCCATAGTAATATCCATAGAAGAAGCACAGCTAGAATACAAAAGGTTAGATGATTTTTATGAGTTTTGTAAATGGATAAGAAAACTTTTTAGTGAAAATTTAATACTTTTAAGAAAAGAGAATTTAAATGTTATTTAAAGAATAAAGGTGTAAGAATTTTTTTTATTTTTTTTAAATTGTGCAGTTTTTAAATATTTTTAAAGCTAAAATCCTTATAAAAAATATAAATCATTTACAAATCTTATAAAATTTGATTCCATCATTTTTAACAAATATTAAAATTTATAAAATTTGTAAATGATTTATATTTTTTAAAGAAATTTTTTTATCACAAGAATATTAAATTAACAAACTTGTAAATATTTTCATGAAATAATCTTACACATAAAACTATTTTATAAAAATACTTATATTCTAAATTTTATAATTTTTCATTAAAACCAATTTATTAATCTTTTTTCCTAACATTAAAATGTAAATCTCTGATAAAATTTTCATAAGAAAGTTGTCCATGTAAATCATCTTCAACAAAATAACTAAAGAATTCATTTTCATAAAAACTATTTTCTTCTATAAAAATCACAGGTGAAGCATAAAAATATTCACTTTGGATTTCTTCTACAAGCTGAACAAAAACTTTGTTCTCTTCCGACTTACCTTCCATAATCTCACTTTTTAACTCATCTAACACTTCTTTACCAAAATAAACATATATTTTCTCAGAGTTATCTAAAATATAAACTTCACTTTGCTGTATTACACTAAAAGATAAACTTAAAAGTTCAGTAAAATCTAAATTTTTAGTGGTAAAATAATCTGAAAAGGAAATAAGCCTTGGGTAAAAATATCTTAGTGTTTTCAAAACAGAGGCACTTATTAAATTTTGGAAAGAACCAAATTTCTGATCAGTGTTGAACAAAGCACTTTTTTTCATTGACTGAACCAATAAAGGAAGAAGTTTTAATGATTCTGGGATGTGCAAATGGGTTGGTAAAGGATCTTTTGCACACTTTTGTCTGTAATAAGAATATATTTTTATTAAAGTTTCATCAACATTTTTGATTTTACTTTTAAAATTTTCAAAATCTCCCAAAACTGATTTTACAAAAATACAAAAAATAGAGTCAAAGCAAAGATTGTTGAATATTAAAGAAGTGTCAGAAGTGACTAATAATCCTAAATTACAAACCAAAACATACTTTTTTGAATCTTCCTTGTAATAATTTAAGATAATTTGGAAATAAACTTTGTCTTGGTTTATGTCTTCATCAATAAAAAATGATGCACACACAGTTGATTTAGTATCCATATGTGAAAATAGACTGATAGAGGTACCTTCTGTGTCTCCACTCCCAAATATTTCTTTTTTTCCTATTTGATCACTGGTTTTGATTTGTAAACTAACACCATAAACACTCTTTTCACTCCATAAATTGTATAATTGGATGTACAAATCATCAGTACTGTTCACAAATTTGCTTATTTTTCCATTAGAAAAATGTACAATCCTTTCCAAATAATCATTCTGCCCAATGGTAAACAAATTGATATTAACTCTATTACTAATTAAAACATCCTTAATCATTCCTGTTTCTTCATTCTCTTTGCTATTCGAAGTAAAAAGTGCTACTTTACTTCCCACAAAAAAATTTCCTAATTGGCTTAAATATTTAATAAGTGGTTTAACACTAGCAATACTATTTTTAGGTTTAACATTATTCCTTAAATAATCAAACAATTTACTTTTATCTTCTAAGTCAAATAAAATGTCTGGGCTACAAAAAGGTAAATCATTTAAATCACTGATTCTTTCTTCATAAATTATCCCATTTTTAATTTTTAAAATAGAAATTTCACTTGTAAAAATTAAAAAAGAAACATTTTCAAAGTTTCTTTCTTCCAATACCTTTTCAATTGAATCTAATATTTGTGAGTAATAATTTGTATTGACAGTAATCTTAGATACTTCTATACAAAACACAAAAACAGGTTGAAGGTATTCTTCTTGATTAAAATATTCTTCATTTACAATATTTTTCTTTTTTAAATATCCTTTTCTTTCCTTAAGTTTGTATTCAGCTGTCACAAAATTATAATCCTTGGATGCTTTGTTAAAATTTCCACATAAATTACATTTAAACCCTTTTAAAGGTTCAAACAAATTAGAATAAGAATTAAAATACCCCAAGCACTGTGTACACTGCACAGGTTCATCAAGAATCTCATTAAAAAAGCTTTTATTGTTAAATGGAGTAATTATCAAGGAAAGAGGTACACCTAAACTGTCTAAATAGTAATTCTCTTTAGGTATGTAATACATGGTACTTCTTACCATATGAGGATCAGTGTTTAATGTTTCTGTGACATGAAAATTTGTTGTGCAAAATGGGGGCATTCCTACAGAAGTATCGTAGTACGAAAATGAGATATTCTTTTTTATTTCTGTGTTAAACACAGGTACCATAATTTTATTAGTCTTTTCCTCACTTGAAAAGTGGGGTGGTTTTAAAGAGAAAGGTGTTTCTTTTGATTTTTGTTCTTTAGGCATATTTTTTGTAAATTCAGTCATAGCAGGGTAAATAATAAAAAATAAATTAAAAATTAAAATTATATATTTATTAAAAGATAAGAAGATAAAAAATATTTCTTATTATTTATAATTTTTTTAAATTAAAATTAATTTTTTGATAAATATTTCTTTTAATTGAAAAAATAGAATTTTATTATTAAATAAATAAAGTAAAAAAGTTAACATTTATTTTTTGATAAATATCTCTTTTTCTTGAACAAATAAAAATTTATTTTTAAATTAAAATTTATTTTTTTATTTAAATATTTCTTTTTATTGGAACAAAAAATTTTATTTTAAAATAAATATTTATTTTTTTAAAACTTAAAAATTTTTATAGAATTATTCTAGAACCAATTAAATATTTAAATAAAAAAATAAATTAAACCATGCATGAAAAAATAAAAAATGATGAATTATCTTTGAAAGAGAAATATTTAAGTTTAAGAATACCAGCTTTACTTAAGATTACTAAACCAAATGACTGTGTTACCAAATACAATAACACTGAACCAGTCTTTATTTTTGATGTGGATGATACTCTTTACAATTTTAAAGAACACTTACAAGAATATTACGTGGATTATTTGTACAAATTTGCAAGACAAAAGAATGTAAAAAATTATAAAGAAGTTTGCAGAGGTTATTACAAAAATTATGGCCATGAATGTTTAGGATTCTTTTATCATCACAATACACACCCTAAGGAGTATTTTGATATGGTGGATACCAAAGCATTTACTCATTTTATACCACAAATTAACACAGAGCTAATTAATTTATTAAACTCAATCAAATATAAAATGCACTGTTTTACTAATGGTTACCACCGTAATGTTATGAATACTTTAAGTAAATTAAAATTATCTCATTTTTTTGAGCATGTAATACACCCTGACTATGACAGTGGGACAGAAGTGATTATTAAACCATCACATGAAGCATTTATATTTGTGGAAAATTATTTACAAACTGATCCTAAAAGTATTATTTTCTTTGATGATAATAAGTATAATGTTAATACTGCCCTGGAAAGAGGATGGAATGCACATTTAGTGGATGCTGATAATCTTACAAAGAAAGTGAAAGATGTATTAAAAGAAATGGAAAATAAATGAATTAATAAAATATCATTTATTTTTTTTATTTTTTTTTTATATTTAAAGACAAATATAAATAAAAACAAATGTAAATTAAGTTATTTTTTATAAAATAAAATTTAATTTTAAATTATTTAAATTTAGTCTTATTTTTAAAAAGACTTTTTTTTAAGTCAAAAATAAAATTTTATTTTATAAAAAATGAAAATTTATGCAACAACAAATGACAAAATTAAAGTTAAATTACATAAAAAAATATTAAAACATTCTTTGCTTATAAAAAGCATATTAAAACTAAAGAAAAAACACATATTTTTAAAAATAGAATCCAATACCTTAAAAAGAATAGAAGAACTACTCAAATTAATAGATTTAAAATTAGAAGAAGATTATTTAGACTGTGAGATAAGTTATAACTCAAAATTGATTGATATTTTACAAGAAATGGATGGTAACACTTTTAGCAGTATTGTAGAAGGAGTAGATTATCTTAACATACCTTTTTTAGTAGAGTATTGTGCATTTGTAGTGTGTAAAATGTTAAAAGATAAAAAGATTTCTGATTTAACTGATTTTTTTAAAAAAAAAGAATCAGATTTTGAGAAAATGTATTTAGAAAAAATTAAATTAAAAAATAAACAAAATAAAAATTAAAAAAACTTTAAAAATCAATTAAATTTTCATTTTTTATTCTTCTTTAATTTTATCTTCACTTTTGATATCTAAAATTACATAGTAAATTGAAACAACTAAATAACTAAAAACACAGAAATATGCAAAATAAACATACCCTCTAGGAATATTACTGAGTTTATAACTTAACTTATCACTCAAAAGGATTGTAACTTCAATTAACTTAGCTACATATTTCATATAAAACTTATTTGGCTCTAAAAACCAAGCAAATTTATCTTCTTCTCTCCAAAGTTTCTTTTCTAAAATCATTTCTAAATGAGGTATGCTTGAAGGATACAAATTATAAAACTTATAATCTTTCCTTAAAACTAAATGTGGCACATAAATTACAAAGAATTTTAAGCACAATTCTCCGTTTTTGGAAAAATCTACTGTTCTTATTTCATATCCTTGTATCTCTTTAGTATCATTTATCAAAGGTGCAAATAATTTACAAGTATCACACAATTCACTAAGACTAGAATCATAAAACACAATCAGTAAATCTTTCTTTTTAAAATCTTGGTCTGTAAACTGGTTTTCTAAAGCCAAGCAGAAAATTAAATTATAAATTGCTAAAAGGTGCATGAATTGTTTTTTTTNNACATATTTTTAAACAATTTAGACAAAGTTAAAAAGAAAGAAGATTTGTTAAGACAGGTTAGTAAACTAAAAGTAAAACTAAACAATAAACAGTCTGAGTACTTTCTTGCACTTTCTATCAACCATTTTGAAGAAGATACTCATTTAGAAATACTTAAGATGTCTAGCAAGAGTGTTAAAGAAAAGTGTTTACCAGGATTGTTTAGCAAGTATTTTACTTATTTTAAAAATGATAATGCTGAGTTTGTGGCTAATTGCATAAAAGAAGTACTTCTGTCAGTTGAAAAAATTGATGATAAATCAGAAAAAATAATTTTTTATTTTTTTTCTAAAAATGAACATGAAAAATTTGTAAATGTTTATAAAATTTTGGCTTGTTTGCTACAAACAAAGTATAAAATTTATTTTTTTAATAAATTTTTAAACTGTCAAAAAAACAAATTTATAAACGAACAAAAAAATTTGCAGCATGAAATAGAATCAACTTCACTTCTAGCAACTAAAAATTCTTTTACAACAAAGTCAAATGAATTAGCAGAAGACAATGTGTTTGTTTTTCATTCTTTTCTTACCAATCAAAAATTAGAGCTTTCTTTAGTGAAAGAAAGCATTTCAGATCCTTTATTTTTGTATCTATGCAAGCCAATTTCTGATCCTTCCTTCATTATTAAAAATAAACAAAATATTTTAGCACAGTTAGATAGATTGTATAATTTTACTGAGAATACAAACAATTTAGTATTTTTTTACAATTTAATTGTATATTTTTACAATCCAAGATTTTCTTTGATTTATGATTTAGTAGAATATTTAGAAAATGATTTTACTTTGGATTTAATTTATTTGTTAGTGCTTAGAGGATTGGATAGAAAAGAACTTAAATTTTGTTTTGATAGCTTAATTTATTTAGATAAGCCAATAGAAACAAGGTTAGGCATCCTTAAGGTGATTAGTTTAGTAATCTTTCATTATGGGGCTATGGATGATTTTATAAGGGAATGGATTAAAATAGAAGGTAAAGGTAAAACAAACAATAAAATTAAAAGCCCTAGTATTAAACCACAAACTGAAAATGAGAGTGACAATTTATTAGAAATTTACAAATTAAGTTTACCAAATTTAATACAAAACATCAAATTAGAAATTATACCTTGCAATGATTTACCTACATTTTTTAAGTACAATAAGTCATTTTACAGGAAAGTTACCCAAACAGAAAGAGACACTGCTTCAAGTGATAATGCTATGGTTATGGCTAATTTAATATGGAAAGAACTATTATTTTTTAAACAAGAATGTTATTTAAATATTATTTTAGAAATATTAATAGTAATAATACATTCTACTAAAAGATTTTACTCAGCAAGAATGCAAAGCACAGATTATTTAGATTTTATTTATGATTCATTTGATTATAACAAACCAGAATATATTTTATTTATAAAATTAATAATCAAGCATTTTAAATTGAATAAGAAATATTTTGAGAAGACACTTTTAATTTTATTAAAGTGTTACAAAGAAAATATAATTTTATTAGATTTAATTTATGAACTGTGTAAATTTGATGTATATTTTTTTTATTACCTAATGAAAGATTTAGAATATTTTAAGAAAGAAGGATTCAAAATGATTAAGAAAGTTAAAAATTACAATTAAATTAATGTTTCATTGTTCTTGCCATATTAAAATATTTAATTTATTTCTAATGAATTTCTTAAAATAAAAGATTTTAAATAAATTAATTTTATTTTACTTAATAAAGAAGAAATTAATAAAAAAATCTTTTATTTTAAAAAATTATAAAAATTATTTTCCTTATGAATTCACATAAACAATTTGGTGTAACAGATCCTATCTCTTTAGACACTCCTACAGAACAAGAAATACTCTTATCAGCTGAAATAGATGATTACTTGCATAAATCAGGGTTTTTTGAGGATGATGAATCAGCTATCCAAAGAGAAAAAGTGCTTGGTAAACTTGATTTACTAGTGAAACAATTTGTATCGCAGGTATGTAAAGAATTAGGATTAGACAAATCAGGCGGAGGAAAGATATTCACTTTTGGGTCTTACAGACTGGGCGTACACGCTAAAGGAGCAGATATTGATGCTCTGTGTGTGGTACCAAAACAAGTAACCAGAAAACATTTCTTTAACGATTTCTTTTCATTACTAAGCAGTCAAGCAGGCGTAACTAATTTATTAAAAATAGAAGATGCTTACGTACCTTTAATCAAATTTGAATATTTTAACATTCCAATTGATTTAACATTTACTTCTTTACAAATAAATTGTATAAACGAAGATATCAATTTGTTAGACAATAACATTCTTAAAGGAATGGATGATAAATGTATTATTTCAGTGAATGGTAACAGAGTAACTGATGAGATACTTAATTTAGTACCTGATACTAAGGTATTTCATAAAGCATTAAGGTGTATAAAATATTGGGCACAAAAGAAAAAGGTTTATGGCCATGCGTACGGATATTTTGGTGGAGTGGCTTATGCACTTTCTGTTGCTAAAGTGTGTCAATTATTTCCTAATGCGTGTTCTTTTACAATTGTTAATAAGTTTTTTAAGATGTTGAGTAAGTTTAAGTGGCCTAACCCAATTATTATCAAAAAAATTGAGCAGAATGAGCTTGGGTTTAGGGTATGGGACCCTAATAACAATTTAGCAGACAAATTTCATAGAATGCCAGTAATTACACCTGCGTATCCAGCCATGTGCTCAACCCACAACGTATTTTTGTCTACTCAGTACTGGTTAACCAGAGAATTCACCAAAGCATACAAGGTTATAAATGACGCACTTGAGAACAAAAACTTAAACTGGAAAGAAGAATTGTTCTCTCCATCAGATTTCTTTTTAGTTCACAAAAGCTTTCTTTCAGTCTTTGTTTTAACAAAAGAAGATGAAAACATTGACAAATTAGTTGGATACGTAGAATCAAGGTTAAGAATTTTATGTGCAAAATTAGAAGAAGTAGAATCTATCACTTATGCCATCCCATTCCCAAAATGTTTTAACATATTTGATGAAGAAGAAAGTTTCTTAAGAAACAAATACAATCTTCAGATGTATAAAAAAGGACGAGTATTTTTTATTGCGCTTGATTTTACAGGTGTTAAAATGATGTTACATAACAAGAAGGTTGTGGTAGGCCCAGTGGCAGATGAGTTTATTGGTTCTTTGGTTGAAATGGAAGGAAAAGTGTTTATCAAATCTTATCCTAAAAATGTAGTTAATGAGTTTATAAGAAATAGTAAAAAATAAAGAAATATTTAAAAAATTAATTAATAATTTTACTATGTGTTATTTTAATCTGACATAATTTAATTAATTTTAAGAATATTTTGTATAAATTAACTTAAATAACTGATTTTCAATTATAAAAATTTATAATTTATTTATAACACTAAAATACAGGTGTAGTAAATTACTTATCCTGTAACCAAAGCCTGCAAGGTAAGGTAGACTTAGGCAGTCAATAGAGTGCACGGGGGTGGGTTTTAGCGGGTGAAAGGCTCGCAGTATCTTGAGCTATACCTAAAGTATGGGAAACATATATTACCGTATGTTTCCGTCGACTAGGTATGAATATTCTTATAAAGAAGGTATAGCGAAAAGATCTTCGTATGGATTTCTCATCCCTAGGCAACAAAAAAAAATAGTAAATTACTTATGTAAATAAAATATTTTTATATTTAAAATTATAAGTTTATAAGTTAATGATTGATTATTTTATTTTTTAAATAAATCTTTTAAGTATAAAAAATATTCTAAGGATTTGTGTATTATTTCTTTTTTTATTATTATACACTGTATATGTTTATTTTAACTAAGTATTATATTTTATATAGAAGGTATAGCAAAAAGATCTTACTATAAATTTACCTCTAGTCAATAAAAAAGATCTTTTTTAAATACATTTTTTGTAATAAAATTCAAAGATTTATTTAAAAATTACTTTAATTTATTTTAAGTTTTGCATAATACTAATTAATTTTAATACTAAAACTTAAAATAAATACAAGTAATTTTTAAGACAATAATGAAATCAATTAGTGATTTAAAAGAAAAAATTTTTTAAATAAAAGAATAATTAACTTAAAAAATAAAAATAACATTTTTAAATTAATTAAATCTTGAATTTTTTATTTAAAAATAAAAAAATTTATTATCAAAGTAACTTAGATATTAAAAGAAATTTACTTTTTTTCATAATTTTTATAAAACAAAATTACAAAATTTATAATAAAAAAGAGTATGTTTTTAATAAAATTAAAATTAAAAGTAATTTTGTAAAAATATTAAAATATTTATTTTTAAATATAAAAATGTAGTAAAGAAATTTTACAACTTTGTTGAATATTATTTTTTTTCTTTGACTATAATTCTTTCTTTCTAAACTTTATATTAATTATTTTTAGATAAACATATCAAAATAACTATCTTTTTATAAAAAATATAACATTTAATTTAATAAAATAAATGTCATAAACAGAATAATTGTGCTCTTCATAGAATTTTTAGATCATATAATAAATTTTATTGAAATTTATTAAATAAATTAATATTTTTCTAAT
>JADGIL010077373.1:3789-13943 GCA_020352625.1 Cactoblastis cactorum
ATGACAATCGACTGAGGTGGTCAAATTAACATTTTGATGTATTTTATTATTTAGTAGGGAATTATAAAAGTAAATGCAATTGCAGAACTTTGGTACTTTCCCTAAAACATGACGTCTAAACAGGGCAGGTTCGCTAAATCAATTTTATGTGGTCGATATCGCGAATATTAATCAATGTATTTCGATAAGGAGAAAGACTAAAGACGGTGATGGAAATATTTATTCAGTGATTTTTGTGCAGTCCACCTAGTTGTACGCGATAAAAACATTTAAAGTGATTCATCATTAAAAAATTCCACTGATAAACTAATACAGTTAAAATGTGCAAATCGGACAGTGAGTCATAGAAACATTATATTCAGATTGTTCTGAAGGCAGCTCAGCTGTTATAACAACAATGGGCAACGTAAAATCGACAAAATCTCAGAAAGAGATGGATAAATTTTTTGAGAGGGAGAGGCATATAGAGTTAAAAAGGGAAGAGAAAAAACGAATGAAAATGAATCCGCTGAATAAAAGAAAAGGAATAATAGAGGCTCCAGTGTTGCCGTCTGGACTGACAGGCGGCGGCGCGGGCTCAGCGGCGGTGGCTGCGGCGGCGGTGGCGGCTGCGCCTGCACTGCGCTCTTACGATGATGAGGCGCTCGCTCGCATGAAATACCAGCTACATTATGATTCAGATGCTTTCTTATTGAACAATATTCTTCTATCAATACAATTCTTCAATAATTACGAAAGGTGAGTGCACAAACCTGGCATTGGAATGATATTCGCGAATCAAGTTAGCCCAACGATCGCTGGCTATTAAACTATTTTTAATTTAAAAGCATTGCGGCATCTCCACTGCTGCTAGTTACGATAAGATATACTTACTTATCTACAAATAAATTCATAGCACAAAGAAAACGCTGCGTTGAGTCTAGAATAGATAGAGAATTCGAAAAATAATTTCAAATAAGTATTACATCCATGTATAACATTAACATGTAACACACTGACAAGTATATCAACCAGATAGCTGAAATGTGATTCCCCTAGATATGATATCAATTTAATTATTTTGGTGAATTCGCTGATTATTACATATTTATTGTAATAATATAAAGTATGGAAGCAGGTTCTAGGTAAGACGGGCATGGTGATACTACATACATATATGGGCTCCTTGTTTCTTGCGGAATTCTAAACATCCACCATCTTATTGTCAGTCTACCTTACTTAATATACAGATTATTCGACAAATGAGACATACAAATTAGAGGCTCTTGATTTAACTAGAATAAAAGTACGTATATCGTTATGAGAATGCTTTTAGTTTTCCTATCATTCCAGAATCTTTAACTCGCTATCAAACCTATTTTCGAAATTTATAGCTAATCCTTTATTGATCGCCCAAGTACAGCAAAAATGATACGGCACGATTGATAAGTCGAAATGAACGGATATTATTAGATAAAGAAAATCAATACTACTTAGGTACTTATCCATTTATCGCTAAAATATTATTGCGGTGATTTCTTATTATGATTTATGTTATCATAATTACTGCGTATATGAGTCCATTCAACAGCTCACACTGTACATACGTGGTATCTATTTATCAGTTTCAATAGGGCGTATGCATACAAAAATAACGAGTATTTAACACCTACTTGAATATGTTTTGTCTTTGTCTGTTCTATATTAAAAGAATGGAATAAAATACTTTTGAACCTAAACCTACAAAGGTCGTTGATTTTACTCTAGTAATCCGGTAGATTGTTTGTAGGTACTACATGGAGTAGTTTAATTTTTTATTTTCCAATTACAGTTTATAAATTTTATTTTTAATTATCTTCAAACAAAAAATTACTACTAGTAATAATATGAGTACAAAATTCATTCTCCATTTAATGTAGAACTCAAAAATACAATTACTTGCTCCTTTGATACTTACATAACTACGCATTTTAATACAACGCATTAAAAAGTAATAATTTAAAACATATTTTATGTTTTTACAGTGAAGTAAACCATATCAAAAATAATCCTATTGGAGATCGCGAGCACGCCATAAATGACGCAATGGTTCAACATCATAAGCACGTCTTCTTTGCCGACCGCCTCCAGGAATGTGTATTCGATCACGTGCGCTACGAACGCTCTCGAGAGAATATTGAACCCTTAGTGGCCCCCAAACTCTTTGTCATCTATGACAATGTAGAGGCGAGTGAGCCCGGCGACACTTCCGACTACAGCACAGTTCTCGATGCGCCTTTCTACAAATTATGTATAAAGGATACTAATGAACCAGGTAAAAATTGTCAAAAATATTAAAAATCTAAAGCAGCTAAATTTCTAGTTAGTCTATTTTTAGTGTTTAATATTGTCTAATCATTAAAGATTTTTTCCTATCTACAGGTTACGTCAAATTGCAAAAACTGGAAATTTTAAAGAGCTCTAATACAAATGAGCCAGAAAAAGTTGACATACGTAGAAATGACTCTGACGATAGCGTTTATACTGATTCAGAAAAAGAATCTATTGAATCTGATGACATATCAGAGTCTACAAAAGGTCATGAGTTACTAGAAAAAATTAAAAAGAGATTAGACGAAACAAATTCTAAAGATAATGTCATAAAAGAAAATTATATTTCGGTCAATACTGATACAGAAATATCATTATCAGGAAGAAGAGCTAGCGGTCCCATAAAACAAATGAGTTGGCAGGCACAAAAAAGTAATATTTCACATCTAAACAACTTTCGTAATACAAATTCAGCATTGCAAGAAAATGCTGGTATAACAGAACACGAAGAAAAAAAAGAAGTATTTAACGAACACGAAAAGCCTAGAAAATCTATTCTGAAAAACTCAACAAGAAGGTTGAGTGGTCCGGTAAAGGAAATGAATAACAAAAGTTTTACTGTAGACATTATTTCAGAGGATACAGAAACGTCAGGCTATAGGTCAAATTCAAGTAGCCGACGAGCAGAGTTGAGCGAGTCAGAATCTGACTATGGATATGCGACTATAACACAATCTACTACACCCAAAAAAGTAGAACTAAGTATGAAGGCCAAGTCCTTTAATACCGGTGCCCTTCCAGAAGATTGTTGGACTTCTATCGATGTACGTATAGACTGGGAAGA
The DNA here is from genome assembly GCA_020352625.1 of Cactoblastis cactorum. NCBI lineage: Eukaryota > Metazoa > Arthropoda > Insecta > Lepidoptera > Pyralidae > Cactoblastis > Cactoblastis cactorum. The sequence continues at coordinate 6,923 of JADGIL010077373.1, forward strand.
GGATGAGGAAGACGATCCTCCTTCAGCTATTCAGACACAGAATTTATACGAAACACAATATTTTTTAAATTCTTTGGAATTTATGAGGAATTTCATTGATATTTTCATAACAAATTTAGGCAGTAGTTTAGGAATAACCCAAGACAGTATAAAAAGTGCATTAACTCAAGGTGCTAGCATTTACTGTAATATATTGAATAATGGACGTCCTCATGGTTGTGAAATATATCCAGCCATTGTCGCAGCATGGCCAAATGCAGCAAATCAATTTATAATACGAGAGCGAAAAATAATTCAAAATCCTAGAACAAATTTTAGTTATCAATGGCCTACTAAGCAAATGGTTCATAAAACTATCGAATTTGGTTGCTTTCTTATTCCAGTTGGTTTTAGACCAAAACGAGGTGAGAACCAAGATCAAAAACTACAGTGGAAGATAATATTTCCTGCTGCAGAGCGTTATTTAGAGAAATGTTTAGCTCACTCTCATGTGCGCTGTTATCTATTTGCAATAGCTTTATATAAAACATTTATGGAAAACGAAACCGCAAAAGTCGGCATCGACGCCAGCCATATAAAAAATCATTTGTATTGGCAATGTGAAGACAACTTTGCTAAATGGCCTGAAGATCGACTGGGAGAATCGTTGAGGACGTTTCTACAAACATTTTATGTTCGATTTGGTCAAAACAGACTACCAAATTATTTTATAAATAGCTGCAATGAATTTAAAAGCATTCCAAAGCCTCTTCTGCTCAAGCTTCAAAGAAAAATAGCAGATATTTTAGAGGCACCTGTTCCTCACATATTGTACACCCTTAGCAAACTGAAATACAACAAACGTGACTTTTATCCCAAATTTAATATTAACAAACTCTACGAAATATTAACTTGCAAGAATCCTCTTCGCATTGTTAACCCAAGCCTGCCAGTACCAACGCAATATTATGAAGATTCGGACTCAGATAGTGAAAGTGAAACCTCATTTAATTTTTGGGATAAAGCAAAAAAGTTTGATAAAAATTACCGCTGGAAGAAGGAGACACATAGAAGGCTAGAAGCTAAAAGAAAGGCCGTTTACAACAACAAACAAAAGGGTGCTTCTTCTAGAGAGAAGGAAATCAATCCGAATGTAAGTTCATTCGTTATTATTTCTTTATCACTAATGTAGGTACCTATTGCGTTTTTGTCAATCAATTTATTTACTCTATTTTCATTAGATGTATTTATCAATACATTGTACAAAAAAAAAGTCACGTTCCGCTGTCTGTCCCTATGTTTGGCTTAGATCTTTAAAACTACGCAACGAATTTTGATGCACTTTTTTTTTAATAGGGTGATTCACAAGGAAGTTTTTAAATCCGTGTGAAGCTCCAGTCACTATAGCCCAGGACTGAGAAGGTCGATGGGTTTTTAAGATCTATCTAATTTGTATGTATATATGTAACGTACATATTGAGGCCAAATTGAATATTTATTAAGTACAATTTTATATCTAAAAACTTTATTTATATAAAGCCATTAAAACAGTAGTGATTTAATGTCTATTTTATAGATAAAACTGCCAGCAAAAATGGACGTGGAGCGACGGCGACTAGTTTTTGAACTATTTATTCCTCATTTTATTGCGATGGCGAGATCAAGTGAAAAATTCGAAGCTATCGGACAAGCGATTATTTATTTAGAACAGGCTCAAAGACTTTGTTTGCTACTGATGGAGGAGCCAAGTGGTGATATCACAGCCAATGAATATCAAGAAGTAATACGAGATAAATTAGCTGACTGTCAGCGGAAATTAGCGAAGCAAGGAGGTTATAAGTTGCCCCCTAGGACCGAGAGTAATGCGGAGAGGCCCGCGCGTAAATTAATCCGGAGAAGCCGGCCTCGATTTGACAGTGTAGCCAGTAACTCTCCTATTGATAATCCAGGAATATCACCGTTTACTTTTGCCGATGTTCACCACGAAGAACAAAAAAAAAATGGATCTATCAAGCTAAGTGAAACACCTCATGAGGAAGAAGAATCAAAATTATAGTAGATATATTTTACGCATATTTTCGTGAAAGAAAAGAATCTCTTATTTTTATTTGTATCGTCGTGTGTAAATAATAATGTAAAATACACTTAAGTTTAAAAAAAATTGATATTATAAAATGGAAGACTTCCGGTTGTCACTGTTATTTTATCGAAAAGATAATTTATTTGATGTAATAATGTAATATCATATTTTCTTTCTACTAGATAGTTTAATAAGTAGGTGTTTATTATTATATATTAAGGAAATATAACAGCAAAAATAAAGATAAATACAATATGTATCTAAAAATGTTAAATATTTTCCTGGTACATTCAAAATCACACGTGTGTTAAATATATTTACACAGGTTGATTTTTTAACAACGGTTAAATGTTTGCATTATATATAGTTATATAATATATTGCTAATTTTTATATTTTAATTGGTTACAAAACATCTTTCTTTTCAAAAGGAAAGCATTTATTTCTTACTAATTATGGCTGCTAGCCCTCGTAGCGCAAAAGGTAAATGGTATATCAGGTTCTCTGTCTAATTTGTGGCCAAACATCATAAATCCTAAATAGAATAAAAAAAAATCCGTAATTCGTAATTAAAAATTAAGTAGGTACCTCTACGACATCATAAAGATCCAACATACATATAAGTTCTATTACAATACTTATTTAGATAAGGCATAGTTTCATTACAGGTAAGTAGATATTTCGTTTTAATATCAAGAGCTAATGCACGAGATGAGAGAGCAAATTAACTCTTACTTTAAAAATAATTAAAATATTTAATAACCAATAGTGTATTTTTGCAAAATTTTATTCATATTCGATTGCGTTAATGACAACTCAATTTAAGATGGAAATTAATCATTTTCACTCGATTGTCATCAGTTCATAGTTGCTAATCGTAATAAAATACAAATCGAATTTGTAATAATATACAATAAAATACATTATAATGGCAATAATGGGGAATCAAATAAGCGGGTTTACTCCAGCGACCATGGCGAGAAGTGCCATCCGCACGTACATGCCGTACTCTGCCTGCCGGAAGTAGGCGGCTCTGGGATCCGAGTCGAATTCAGGGGAGATCTCGTCGACGCGGGGGAGCGGGTGCATGACGACCATGCGTCGACGCGCGCGCGTCATCAACTGCGGCGTCACTACCAGCAAGCCGCGAACCTGTAAAACAACAATTTCACTCCAATATGTGACTTGATTCAATATACATATTTATTTGACATTTGTATCATAACTTCACTTCACTTTGTTTTTATGAAAATAATTGTATGTAAAAAAAGATTCCTAATTAGATTATCTTCAAAGTGATAGTTAATCATTACGAGTAAAAAACACAACAGTTATGCAATTACTCAATATATGATTTTGTGGATTAGAAATAGTAGTTCTTTTTATTATAAATATGGAACACCTACTTTTTCATATTCTTCTTGACTTTCAAATCGTTCACGTTGAATCCTTGTCATATAAAGGACATGGGTATCAGTTAAAACGTCTTCGAGACGCTCATAGACTCGTTGTTGTATACCCTTGTCTGCAATATATTCCATGATATGTTTGGGCATGCTGAGACCTGGAGGACTGACGTACTGCAGCTGGACTTGATACAATGTGAGGAGACGGGCTAGAGAGTGGACTGTACGCCCGTTTTTTAAATCTCCTACCATAGTTATGGTAAGGCCATTCACAGTACCAATCTCTTCTCTTATCGTAAAAACATCGAGTAATGCCTGTGTTGGATGTTCACCGACTCCATCACCCGCATTAATAATTGGTTTTCTACAATGCCGAGATGCTTTCTAAAAAAGAAATGATGAAAAATTTAAAAATAAAATATTAAAATAGAACAATAGTAATTGTTTTTTGCTACGTAAATAAAATGAACTTACCGCTACTGCACCAGGTTCTGGATGTCTTAAGACAACTACATCAGCGTAGCTAGCCATTACAGCAACGCTGTCTTCTAGTGTTTCACCTTTCTTTGCAGACGAGCTGGTGGCATCGGTATGGATTACCGAACCACCTAACCTTTGCATAGCAGCTGTAAAACTACAACTAGTACGAGTGCTTACTTCATAGAATATTGATGCCATAACTTTTCCTCGTAAAATGTCATCTACTAAACGACTTTTAGAGATGTTTATTTTCATGAATTGTGCAAGATTAAATATATCATTAAGAGTTTCTTTGTTGAAAGAATCAACAGTAAGGATACTTTTGCCGAATAAATCACTACGTTGGCGGTGAGACACAGCGCTTTGGACGGGATTATAATTTGAAGTACTATCACACCTTTGACGAGGCACATTTTGAGATGGTATTGGAGACATACTTCTCAATGCTGCCATTTCATTAAAGTGGACATTTAATTTATTTTGTGATTCTGGCTTAGAATCAGCTTGATCGACATCAAAATCACTGAAGCGACTTAGTTCGCTTGATATATGTACATCAAGAACGGAGTTAGGACGACTTAATTCTCTTTCTGTCTTTTCAATGGAATAAACAGGGAAAGTTTGTTTCTTTGGTATAGGCCATTCTCGAACATTCTGTCCGAAACCTGGCGGTAAAAGAATTTGACCTTCTACGTACGCTATTTCACCACGCAACGTTACTCTATGAATAGAACCACATACTTGCATACCTGCAAAAGGTGTCCATTTGGATTTTGTAAATTCCATTGCATTTGGAATAGTCCATTCATAATCCATATCTACTTCTACATACGTATTTGGTTGTTCAGGAAGGTTAAATATCCTTCGAGGGTTTCTATGAAATTTATTAATAAGATCTTCTATCGTTAAACGACCTTCATGAATTGCATTTAATAACAATGGCAAAATTGTTTCCAAACCAGGAAAGCCTGGTGGCGGCTTGTCTGAATTCTTTTCATCGACTGAGTGAGGCGCATGATCCGTGGCGAAAATATCAATAACATCCATATTTTTCCACAACTCTGCTTGATCTTCAGGATTGCACAAAACAGGTCGTACTTCAGCGCGACCATTTCCAATACGGCCAATGTCTGTTGTATTCAAGAACAAATGATGTGGGCAGACTTCACATGTCACTTTAAGACCCTTTTCCTTAGCAGCCTTCACGATCAAAATCTCTTCTTTTCGTGCTACGTGACATATATGTATAGGACGATCCAATAATGATGCCATCAATATAATAGCACCAGTTTTTTCACGCTCTGCATGAGCGCAAACTGGCATTTTCTTAGGCCAGTTTTGTAAATGCTTTTGCCATATAGTCATATCGTCCAAAGTTAATGTAGAGAACGTTTGATTAAGGTACATTTTTAACGATGCTGCCTGTGGTGATAATTCATGAATTGTTTCAAAATTATTAGACGAAGCTCCAACGTATAAAGCGTAATCACAACGTGCACTAACACGTGCAAGGGCAGAAACGTAATCAAAGGCAGTGCGGTCAACTACAGGGGGATTAGTATTAGGCATGGCACATATCATTGTGATTCCACCAGCGAGAGCCGCGGCTGTGCAGGAGCTGAAATCTTCTTTGTAAGTGGCTCCGGGCTCGCGGACATGGACGTGCACGTCAATAAAACCGGGCAACTTTATAATGTTGCGCGAGGTCATGCAATCAGTGTGTGTTTTCATGTAAGGCACTCCGCCACACTGTACCATAGCCTGAAATATTATTAGAAGTGTTGATAATTATATTCCATTCGGCTTTTAATATCTAGTTAGATTTAAAGTTGTAGTAAGAATTTAAATAAAAATGGTAAAAAGTCGACCAATTCAATTATTATTACCTTTACAAGTAGTTTAGCACATTTTACATCTGTCACCAAAGGGACTGCATAATCCACAGCTAAGCGGCGCGTGCGGTATCCATGTGTGCTGAACGTGGAAACGCGGCGCGCACCTCCGCGCATGGGCAAGTTAATAACTAAGTCTAACTGTCTCCTCGCCATAAAATCCGCCAAGTGCATTAATTCCCCATCGGACCTTGCATCTTCTGGGTCGCCGATATGCTCGAAGGTCCATTGAACACTTTCAATCTGTACATTATAACATGTAATTAAACTAAAAAAAAAACTGACATAATATAACAAAATACACGTCAAACTTATCCCTCTTTTGGCGTTGGGGCTCTTTTTGCTTAAAACATAGCTAAAAACACTCTTGATTAAGTCACCTTTCTAACAAACAAAAAATAATAGGCCAAGTGCGAGTCGGATTCGGGCACGAAGGGTTCCGTACCATTATTTATGAAAAAAAAAATCACTTTTATTGTATGGGACCTTAAATATTTATTTAATTTTAATTAAATTATTAATACTCATGGATATGTATTTATAAATTAAGTGGCGAAGTGCGAGTTGGACTCGCACATGTAGGATTCCGTAGAAGCAAGCCTAGATAATGGAGATAATGTATTGAGAGTAGCAAATGATATTTGACGAATGAATTCGTGTTGTATTAAAAATTGTTATATAAAGCTTCTGATTGTATCTCGTTCAAACCAATTTTCTTTACAGAATACTATACCGATTACTTAATAGTTTCGGAATAAAGTAGTTGTGACATACGGACGGATAGACAGACACACATGTCGAATTTATAAGGGTTCCGTTTTCGCCATTCCGCTACGCAACCCTAAAAAGACATTAATTTATTTATATAATCCACTGAAGAGATATGATAATTTGGCCAAATATAAAACAAATCTAAATAATATAAAAGAATAAGGGTGACTGACTCATCAACGCCCAAGCTAAACCATAGAAGCTATAAACTTGAAATTTGGACAGCAATATTATGTTATTACGTATTGCTCAGATAAGAAAGGATTTTACAATCAACAACCCCTAAACGGGCGAAAAGGGGTGTCAAAGTTTAAATGGAAAAAAATTAAATTTTTACCGATCGAATTAAAATTTGGCACGAATACTCTCTATTAAATAATCAAAGGCTTGTATTATAGTACGAGATACGTATTT
>JADGIL010077469.1:463-12742 GCA_020352625.1 Cactoblastis cactorum
GTTAATTTTGTTTCATTTCAATTGTAATACGATTTAATTTTGAAGACATTTTAGATGTCTTCTCAATATTTTTGAACAAAAAATATCTCTGCCCATAACACAGATAATGATTGTGATTACTGCCCTAGTAAGTGCAGTTAAAAACGAATATAACTGTAATATATTTTCAGAGTGTGATAAGTTTCTATATGACTTAAGAGTGAGGGATTCTTAGACTTCATTATTTTCATTATATCATGCCATATATAAATAAAAAAGTAAGAGATCTAAATTTTGATATTAAATAAGTTTTTTACATTGATATCAGAAGATCTGACCATGTAAAAGACGTTTCTCTCGAGCTCCATAACGGATGTTGATGTGATATTTTTTGTCGTATCTCAAAGCATCTCAATTATAACAAAACATTTTGAGACGATTATGATCATTGCAGCTGAAACGGGTGTGTGGTTACCGTTAAGGTCAAGTTTCATAGTGTGAACGTGATCCTAGTAAAATATTACATTTTGTGGTACAGTAACGTGAGCGGCTTGGCCTATTTATGTTTAAATTCGTTTTCGGTTCGGTAAGCAAAGTTGCCGCTGTATCTTTGCAACCGTTCTGCTTATTCATTCAAGTTGTGAAAGTAACGTTTGGTAAATAAATCCGAGGAATGCAGAAGCTTTTTATTTTTAAGATTACCTTTCATTTTATATTTCAAGGGATCTGAAAGATTTAACAAGAAATGAAGTGAATAACTAAGGACAGGGAAGCCGGAAGACATGTAGGCTTTTGCACAGCAGTCGAATTATTTTGATTTATAGAATTTAGATTAATCGGATAATTTTGATAGTTGGATGATTTTTGATTAGGTATTTATCTCTTCATCCAACAGCTCTCCATAAATTACTCTTTTCATGGTGAAATTTTGTTTTTAAAACTACGTAGGTCATTATTCCAACGAATCCTTGGTTTTCCCGGCTTCATTTGGTTTTATCATGCATCCATATAAAAGACTAGCTAATGCTCGTGACTTCGTAATAGATGACAAAAATACTACATGTTATTGAGAATAGGATAATCAAATAATTTGTCAGGTAGTTCGTCATAATGTCCAGTTGGCTAGCACTGATTATATTCAGCCTAGATTTATTTGGATCATTACCAACTCGGTTACCTATTATTAGTATTACAATATGTTGTTCATTCATCATTTCGGCATTAACGACTTCATCATGTAGCCAAAGCATCTTAACTTTTTCTGATTCTATAATACCATCTGATATAAGAGATCGCATAAATAAAAAGACTAGTACTTACACAAATAGGAGTTGTAGCCTCAGTAGCAGTCATAAATAAACCTTGTTTTGTTATTCGCTCCTGTATTGTTAAAACTAAAGTATACCGTATACCACATAAAATAGGTTTATTTTATTTAACAATCATTCATGTATATATGTATACATTTTTAATATTGTTGCGTACTATATTCTGTTGTTATTAATTGGGACATTGTGAAGAAGAAGGATATGAGGGAAAAGGGTGTGAATGACCTTTTGACGAGTGACAGAAGAGTATCGAAGAATAAGACATACTACGCCGACCTCAAATAACATGGGACCAGGGCAGGCAGATGATGATTAATTGGGGCATTGTATAGATAGCTAGTTATATTTTATCATGAAATGTTTAGTATGTGACCTGAGTCACTTCTTACTCTGTAAGGATTTCAGTATGGCTTAGGGCATTCCTCTTTTCAGTCTACGACTCGTCTCCGTAAAGACTTGCCACAAGGTTTGGATGGTTTGTGACCTTCTCTGTCTTTCTACGATTTCTTGTCTGACTATTAACTTGCAGGTCCCATTATAAATAAAGGCACTATAAGTATGATATATGTTGGTACAATCATACAAGCTATAAAAAATAACACGTAAACAATTCGTTTCGCACGTATAGCGTCGAGCACAATACCACAATACTACGCAACCAGGGTTCACTCACCTGTTTACGCAATGGCTTCTCCATGCAATATTTTTTACTACACTTTTTGTCATCGGATGACAAACGAGTGGACTTGATGATAGGAAGTTTTGTTTGCTCCGTGGAGAATTAACTTCTTGCGAGCATTGATGACTTAAATGGAATTGCTTGGGTTGTAACACAACAGATGGTAGTGTGATACAGAATCTGTGAGTTAATATTATATTAGCAATATCATATTTTATTTTTATTAGAGAGCGCGTTTGACTCCAATCCCGCATGCTGAGGATCAAAAATGAATTCTAAAGTGGTACCAACAATTTCCAGAGGAGTCTAATTGACTCACTTTGTCTGGACTGTCTAACCTTTCATGATTCATGAGATGCAGACAGACTGACAAAGCGAAATCTTAGTTATAGGGTTCCCGTTTTACTTTTTGAGTACAGAACCCTAAAAAAGATCTCTTACTTAACAGAGTATAAGAAAAAACTCCATGATACATCACTCAATCAATTGAGTTCAATAGCCCATTGCGTAAGCGGCCCATAGTTTTTTCATCTTGTGCTATGCGGGCCTCACCATAATGGGGCACCACCATAACTGGCCGGAATCTAGGGAAATAACTTGACCAGCGTCTACGATATGGTCATGTTCGGCTTATCTATGCGAAATATAAGATTTATTGATACAAATTATTCCTTGAAGATACTAGATTTAAGGTCTAAGATTATTTCTGAAATTGTGGCGGCTCAAGTGACAAAATTGCATGTTCGCCATAATTACAATCACTACATGCTATTATTGTGTTGTAAATTACAAGTTTAAAAGCTGAAGTATGGCGTAGAATATCAATGTAGCTGTTCGTTGATGAATATGTTCAATCAACAAACGGCTACAATTATATACCATGTTTTAGTACCTTTCGAATCATATAAATAAAAAATTGTACTTTGATATAGCAAATTTTTAACTTATTTTCAGATATTATTTTGTTTTTGCAAGAAAACCCACACTATTGCCGGAAGCGGGTCTTCCCACGACACAGTCAGCTAACAGCTGATCGACAGGTCAGGCCAATGTAACCCGATAACTATAGGAAGTAACGTTGTGGCCCCTTCCGTGGCGCCCTAGTTGAATGCCTCAGCTTAGATCGAGGTTAACGTACGCATTTTGTTACAGCGTAATTATCTCATTGTTCCGTGATTTAAAAATCAATAAGCCATCTACCAGTTACTTCATGTCAATTTTTTTTAACGTGTGGATAGATCCGCTTCTGAATCATACTTCGATCTAAATCATAACTAGTTACGGGAAGCCTGGACGGTGGAAATTAACTCCACTAAAACCACATGATGTCAACACCTACTACTTTTGCCTGAGCCGTGTGCTTTGCTCGCTCCACAGCCGCAGCGCAGCATACGTTACCCCAGGCTCGGCACGGCAAGCTAGCAAAACCCTCCCAAGCAAGGGGGTCAAGAGGAAAAGCAGTTAGCTCTTCAACAGCTGGACCGAAGACCTGTTGCCAACTTTTTAGTATAAAAAGTCAAACAAATTAAAACGGATTTTATCGCGGTTTAATCACTACACACAAAGAAATTTTATACTGTTTTAAGTTCTCTATGTGTAACTATTTAAGTATTGAGCTCCGACGTTTCGGATACTTTTCAGCATCCATCTTCACGGAAGACTAAGGTGGGATGGTCTCTAAGCTTCACAAGTTTGGGTCATTACAAGCTACCTTCTGTTTTGAAAAATTATTTATGTGTCGTTCCGATTCACACTCACTAAAATCCGTTAAATTTGTTTCATTTCAATGTCTAATATTCGCGTAAACTTAAGAAATAATTATAAAAAGTCAAATTATATTCTGGTATATGATAAAAAGCATAAACCACTAATCACAAATGTTATCTTTATTATCAAGCTCATATCAATTTCGTATTTAAATCTGTTACACTGATTACCAAAATATTTGTTGATAAATAAATATACGTAATACAGAAGCAAGTTATGTTTTGACGGATATATGTCTTTCTGTTTGTACATTTATCTGGAGTTCTATTTCAGAAATGCCTTGTTACGCCTTTTTAATTTTGGTTCGACGTAAACAATTACTGTTTTAATATTTAATCATAAAAATACAATCGTATTATAACAGTAATGTCATAGGAATGCAATTAGTTGTAAATCCCCCACCTAATCCTCCCCATTTGGAGAGTGCGGGGGCTTTTTAAAGGCCGACAACGCTTCTGTGACCCCTCGAGTGTTGCAGTTGTCTATGGGCGGCGGCGATCACTTAACATCACGTGACCCGCCTGCTAGTTTGTCTCCCTCTTACATAAAAAAAAATCAGAAGGACATTTTTTGTCACGTACACCCACCTTAAGAAGGTAAATGTACAAAGTAGAGATGCTGCTAATTTAAGCTCCAAAACAATACCAACCTATACAGGTTGGTTGGTTCCAAGGCTTTACATACGAAAATCTGAAGCCGATTACGTGGTAGTGATTGCATCTATGACGGCATACTATGCAAATTGGCCTGTTGTAATATTTTGCAATCAAACGAGTGCACTACTGTGCTGCAATTTCTTTTACCGGTTAATTTGTTCTTTCCTACTGTGAATGGTTCATTCACACACTATTTCATATTCAGTGTCTAGCTTGTTTTTACTTATGTGAGGTTCTGTTTATCACTTTTATATCGTTACGAATTAACATTTCCATATTATAGTTTACGGGACACAATTCGTTTAAAACATCTGCTTCGGTTTTATGACCATTTGCTAGAATTATAAATAATTAAATTTATTCAGCTTGAAAGAAATTATTGGTAATTTTGGTTACAAAACATTATTTTTGCCGAATACATACGATCTAAGAATACAACGCATAGAAAATCAAAGAAAAGAGAACTTTATTGTGAACAGAAGAAATGCCTCGCAGTGGGTACGGGAGAAGCTGATGATAGTGAATAGTTAAAACAATTGAAATTGTATGGGGCTCTGAAATATTTAAATATAAATGTATACCCGTTAGTCGCAGATATAAACAGCATCAAGCAAGACACACCGCTTGCTCTAGCGACTGCACAGAACAGTGAACAAGTCAAATTATGACACCAAGGTAATAATAGCTGTAACTCCACAATGCGAGACGGTTTTTGTCGCTCACCCGCTCCGCTGGTCACGGTGCAACACCTCGACACCTGCATTATACTGAATGCAACAAAATAAGGTAATAAATATCGAGTAACTATTCATTTATTTTCAATCTTTTAAAGTATTGTCAATCTCGGTAGTGCAGTGGAAAGACTTCCAAAAAAAATTACTAAGATGGCGTGCTCATTACAAAGTTCCTACATACTAAATGATGGAGGAGATTAATTTAAATCAAGAAATTAACCTAAAAGAATTCGAGACTTATTGTCCACTCTCTTGTTTTTCTCTTCCACATTCGAATAGCAACTTTGATGACATCATCTACCCATGTAAACGCAGGACGTCTGACATTTTCAAAAGAACCTTATCTACCTGATTGGGTATAATGTCAGAATTAAAGGTTTCGTTTGAGGTGTATAAATACAAACATTCCTAGCTTAATATGCTATAATGACATCAATTACGAAGTATAATTGCTACACTGTGAATGCGAGTCTGACTGCAAATTATATAAGTACTTATGTTATAATTTTAAACAGCATTTGTAGCAGTTTAAGTGGAAGTAAGGAGGCATCTTAAAACTGATTATATTTGTGAGGTCCAGGTAAATTTAAATAGGAAAATCATAATCTGAATTCATTTGTAAATGTTGATGACTCTAAATGGCTGGTCAAACTAGTAATGCACTTAAAATCTTGTCATTTCCAAATAGGTATAGCAAATAGAACAAATATTGTCATGACAAAATAGTGTGATAACCGCCATCTTTTTCTAGACGTCGAAGGCTATCTTGTATATGCATCTATTTGACACATATTGAAAGAAATAAATGAAATACCTATTTGTTTTTATTTCTTTGAGTGAACGTGATAAAAATTCAATTAAATTGAAAATTCTAATGGTTATGAAGAAGTAAGATGAATAAAAAAATATTCCAGGGCACGTAGCCCGCGGATGCTGCTATCGTCCCGTCCATCCGTTGGACCAGGTCGTTGCACTCGGAAGGAAATCGATGTTCGGCCGTGTGATAACACGACGCATTGCGGAAGTGCATTTTATTGCAAAACATAAGGAACTAGCCGTTCCGTTCCCACTTCGTTGGGCATTAAAATATAGCCCATAGCACTCCTGAATAGTGCAGCTTTCAGATTGTGAAAGAATTTTCGTGATCGGTTCAGAATTTCCGAAGATTAATTAGCCTTTACAAACAAACAATAAAAGTTACAAAATTTACCTTTTTATAATAATCGTGTTATGCCTGCCAGGTTCGTTCCGTTCGCAAATCTATCAATAGATAAAATTTAGCAATTTTATATTTTGCATTTCTAATAGTATTCTAATACACTGAAATTAGTGTTGTCCCGAACAATGAAACGGACCTTAATTTATAACAAAATACCTGTCTTATACGAGGAAGTCCATCCGCGGACGGAACCAACCTATTAATATGTATCCGGAACCCATGATTCAGATGTCTAAATTTAGCCAAATCCGCGATAAATGTTTGCAACTCGCACGATGCGTGAATATGAAAGAGGTCGAAAACGTCTCATGTACGTCAGACGTCAACGAGTTATTGCATGACATTTTGACGCTTCTTATCAAAATACAAATCCATACTAATATTATAATTAGGAAATTGTGTTTGTTTGTATTTCACGTCAAAACGTAGCAAATCATAAGCCATATAAAAAACTCAATATGGCAATAATTGAAGGTCTGGAGAGTGAAATAAGCTATTTTTTGTCTCTTCTTCCGAATTTGGCGCGAGCGAAGCCGCGGTCGAAAGCTTTTTTTTGAAAGAGGAAGGCAAACAAGCAGGTGAGTCACGTGATGTTAAGTGATCACCGCCGCCCATAGACACCTGCAACACCCGGAGGTAATTAGTAAATAACAACTTAATTAAGAAAATAGCTTCTAAAAATTTACACGTCCACATGTAGACCAAATACAATGGACCAAATATATTTTTAGGTAACATGTTTTGTACAAATAAAAATTTTGAGACTTTGTTTTTTTTTTTTAGTTTTAATCATTTAAGTTAGTGACAACTTTGAATCATACAAAAACCCTTTTGATTGGAAGATCAAAAAGTATAGTTGAAAAAGTATCAAAGAATTTCTACGCTAATTCATTTTAGACACAGAAATAAAGTAGAGCCTAAGTATACACAGACGTCAAAATAATACAGAAAACAATCATATAATATTACCATATCGGTCGGGAGCGAAAGAAAAACTTACTACAATGTACCAGCTGCTACTACACGCGCGGTTTGTAAAAGTTTATCAATGGAAAGTAAAACAGGGATTCTTGTCATAGGCGATAGGCCTAGGATAGGATTTTTTCAAGGCAAGGGTGAACAGGCATTATTTGAGCTTGCGTGCACCACCTTAGATCTCATCGTTGCTTCCCATCAGGCAAGATTGAGGTCAAACGCACTCAATTTTTTGTTAATAAAAACCTGCTATATCTGAATCCCCATTCCACTAACAAGTCAACTATTCTGCTAACTCTTGGCTTTGTCTACCCTTTAAGGTACAGCTCAAAGCTGATGAGAGCAAAAAAGCAGTACAAATCCCATGGAATTTTGAAAAGAAATATGAATTAACAATAGTTAAATCTATTAGCCATAGCGTAAATGCCTATTATTCCTAGTACAAATAAGGAATAAGGAAACCTATCACTAACTATAGAGGCTACGTGAATGCTATTTCTAGCCCGAAGGTCAATGTCTGCGGTCCACGACACACACATACACGAACTATCGTAAAACGTCTTACAAATCAAATGCGTGATTCACTGCGCCTATTATAACTGTGCCAATTATAGATTTACGAATATAGTATAGACAGCATATCCATCCTAAAAAGGATTGACTTGTCTATTCTTTCAGTTTAGCTATATGTTTTGCCCACAGCTGAACCTTCGCTAACTTTTCAATGCTTTCCTTCAGTTTTTTTTTTTATGAAAGAGGGAGGCAAACGAGCAAGCGGGTCAGGTGATGTTAAGTGATCACCGCCGTCCATAGACATCTGCAGCTCCCGGGGAGTCATAGAAGTGTTACCGGCCTTTAAGGGATTTATACGCTCTCTTCTTGATGGTTCCGATGTCGTATTGGTCCGTAAATACCGCTGCAGGTTTTTCCTCAATCTCTTATCAAAGCCTTAAAATTAAAATATTTATTTAGGAATTAGACCTTTACAGACACTTTTTCACGTCATTAATTAATAAACATTGAAATCTTATTCAAGCTATAGAGTATCAGCATTTCGGAACAACCAGATTATTTAAACATTTTATCCATAGTTTTCCTTTTGGTCTACTCAGATTCCAACAACAAACACTTCTATGAAGACAAGAAAACTGGCGATAAGCGGTTTTGATCACCTAATGATCTATGTTTAATACGTACACCTTAATGATATTATTAATTACACTAACCAACACACATATCATGTATTGTATTATATACAACCTTCATCTCGCGGTTTTGTCCGTATGAAATTTCAAACGTTCATATCAAATTTCATCAGAATCAGTAAGTATTTCAGATTTTGTTTTTTTTTGGGATGACCCCCTAGAAATTTAACCACTTTATAATATCAATATAGATTTATCTAACTGGCTAGTTTCCAGTAACCTAACACCAGTGCTGTTACGTACTGGTGGTAATTAAGGCCGTTAACCTCTGCCATTACTCCGAAACCATTTGTTCTAGAGGTTTTGGTGTTAACTTTTTAGTTTATAAGATACACAGTCTTTTTGTACCATTTTTCCTAAAATTTCGCCTCATCAGGTTTGATGTGTTTTAAGATATTTCATTTGAAATACATTTCTTGACTATCATTATCTTTACTTTTCCCAGTATGTGGTCACAGTATCATTATCTCCTCTACAAACCTTTAATTTCTGTCCTATTATCCGTATTATCAGTCAACACTTTCATATTAACCTTATCAGTGTCCAAGTAAGTTTGTAGTGTTTAACTTATCAATATTTATAAATATTAAATAATATAATATAGTTATTAATATAATAATATCGGAGAGTTTGTTTGTTTAGTTGAACTTTCGAATCTCAGGATCTACTCATCTGTATTAAAAATTTTTTTCAACATTAGATTGTATATTTATCGCGGATGGTTATAGCCATATTCATGTGAATATATCTAAGGAAACCTGCGCAGTGCGGTGCGGGCGAAACCACGGGGCGATCGCTAGTATAATATAAAAAAATATCATTAAATTTATTAATTATACGCTCGCGTCCTATAATTCCCGATCCCGTGGGAATTTTGCCTAATCCCGTCTTAGCACCTACATCCTAAAAGGAACTCCTAATTCCTAAGGAAATTTAAGAGCCCTAGCATTTGTAGTTTCTGAGATTTCGTGATGAGGGTTTTCCCTTTTTATATACATTCTTTTTTATTTTGAAAAGTATTTGGCTTTTTTAAATTATTTTCCCAACCTATCAGCGACAGCTAAATGAATGGTTTTCCACGACCCTGACCAACTCTTCCAATTAGAATGCATATAACACGCATAATTAAAAGTGGCCAATTAATTGGCAGCATACCAGGTCGTTCAACTGGGTTAAAACGGCACAGTTTAATTGCTTTGTTCCCGTGGCGGCACAACGAGAACGGAACAAGCCGTGAATTAGGATCGCAGCCAAATGTCGAAAATAGTGTGAAATTTGTTATACGGTTTTAATTACGTCTTACCTTTCCTTGTATACAGATGTACCTTAAAGAACAAACCATTGACGAAGAAAACATTTACAATTTAACGATAGAGTTAACTGTTTGGAGCAGCCTATAAGTACTTCATTCTTCCTGCAACTTTATCAGCAAGCCAAATG
This sequence comes from Cactoblastis cactorum, assembly GCA_020352625.1. Classification (NCBI taxonomy): domain Eukaryota; kingdom Metazoa; phylum Arthropoda; class Insecta; order Lepidoptera; family Pyralidae; genus Cactoblastis; species Cactoblastis cactorum. Next base: position 10,446 of record JADGIL010077469.1, read on the forward strand.
ATGCTTGTATAAGCATCATTTGGCTCGCTGATAAAGTTAATGGAGACTCAGATATAGAGACTGCTAGTCCATCGCCTATAAGATAAAGGTTCAAAGTTTCAACGCAGTCGGAACATAATCAATATACTTAACAATCCTACCTCCTATCTTATCTTAATAATATTACTAATTACTAATATTATAAATGCGACAGTTTGTGAGGATGTACATATGAATAAATGGATGCATGTATGTTTGTTACTCTTTCACAAAAAACCTACTGGGCAAATTTGGATGTCAATTAAGTCGGCAAAAAGTCTGCCCTCTTAGAGCTATCTTGGTGTACGCTGCCTAAACCATTGGAGTTAAAGAAAGATGATGTACCATAGGTTTGACTGTCTTGAGTAGTTCTAAGAGGTCTACCACAAGGCAGACCAAAGTCCACGCGAGCGAAGCCGCGGCTAAATGCTAGTATGTTAAAACTTTACCTTAAGCGACGAGCGTGCATGAAAATATCGAGTAATGTAGAGGACGCAAAGAATTTTGTTAGGACCGTAGTAAGTGGAACGAAGTAGTCACTGCCCACTCCTATGGTAAAAAGACAAACATAAAGGTACTCGTAGTCCTCCCGGAAAAGGAGAAATCCCTTGAACTGACCGGGGAACGAACCTACTTCCCTTTCCAGAGACAAGCTCTATTGCGCCACTGAATGTAAAAGAATGATCAACAATGAATCATATCAAACACAGAACATCTGCATACAGTGCCTGCCCTGACGTCACGGAGTGCAGAAACACAATATGCGAACCACATGCATTGTGCACTTGATGACATTGGAGTAAGTACCAGACTCCTTCAGACCTAGCAGAGCAGAAGCAGCTTTTTTTGTAGCTAGTTATAAAAAAATGTTATGAAAATGGACCTCAGGATTTTGATTAACCAATAAAATTAATCATTTCATTTACCGAACATGTTCGAATAACGAATTTCTATTGGTTAATCAGAAGACAACACAACAATTCAAGGAACGAGTTTTTTCTGTGGTAAAAGCCCCATGTGATTTGAAGGTACATTAACCTTAAAGTTTGCTATTACTTCGACCACTGTCTGCTTCTGATGTAAGTATAGCGTGTGTAAACACGCACGTCTTTATCTGCTCATTATTGTTTTAAATACTAGTGAGAAGACAAACAGGCATGCGGCCCACCTGATAGACACCTGCAACCGGAGTGTCACACGCGCATTGGTGAAACTGATTTTCTTATGATATTTTGAAATACTATTGATGACTCCTGTTCCTTGTAAATAACTTGAAAAATCTGTCGTTTATACATATGTATCTTAGAAGAAATGTAGACTAGCTACCCATAGTACCTCTCTTATCAATGGCTAGCTTTGCCCGCAGCTTCCCTCGCATTCCCCTCCCTAGATTATAGGCAAACCCATTATATATATTTTTTAATTTCTTTTAATTTATTAGCCTACGTCTCTTACGTAATCAATGATTCTGGTAAAATACGATTTGTCTTGTATATTGTACATTGATAGCGACTGGCATGAAACATAGAAGAAAATCAATAACACACGAGCTTTGAACATGTTTGCATGAGTACTCATGGTGTACCCACAGAGTACTCATGGGTCTTAGCAAAGACTGGACATACTGACCAGTCACGTGCTGGTAGTTCGTGACTGCCATACTCTGTGACGTTTACCCATTCAAGGACGTCGGCTGTCATAAGAACGTTAGTCGATTTCCTTTCTTATAAAACTAGATCACAAAAACCTACAATGGCTGTTACGCAATTAAGTTCTTATACCATGTTCGTTTTCTTATACATTGCTACAAGACAAAATACATTTCAAAGCATAGAAGAGAGGGTATTTACGGGATTACTACTACTTATTATGTACTGTTTATTCCGAATTAGCTTGAAAGAAGCCAAAAAAAAAAACATTCTGAAACAATCATTTTGGCTATTTGCTCTATTAAGAGCCCCCCATATTGTTTTCTGTTTAATTTTTTATGTGCATTTCCATGTGCCAGATGCTTCTCCTCCCACGCAGACTGTAAAAATCAATCAAGGAAAAGGGCTTAAAACACGAATTCTTGTGAGTGATGAGCTAGCAACCTGTCACTATTTCTGAATCCCCATTAAACTAATAAGCCTACCTATTTTGCTGAGCGTGGACTTCGAGTGTCCCGACTCTTGGCTCTTTCTTCTCCTCAAAGAATAAAGGCGTGATACTGTATCTGATTTTTTATTTATGTGCAGATAAAATTCAGTTACAATTTTATTATGTACTAGCTGTTACCC
>JADGIL010077596.1:0-13010 GCA_020352625.1 Cactoblastis cactorum
ATCTGTTGATAAACAACGCTTTGAAGTAAATTTAAATTTCTTAATTACGAAAACGCATTTCGTAATTTGTATTCTGTAATATAGTGCAGGCGGTAAATGTTTATTTAGGTAAATTTTGTTTAAAATTAATACCCAACGAAGTGGGCACGGTTCAGCTAGTTAATTATAACTTAAAACACAGCAAACAAACCAACATTGTAAGATAAGTTCAAAAGCTTTCGAGCCGAGTGGCCGTTCATCATACTGATAACAAATTAGTACTGATAAGAAGAGACTGCACGTATATCTGTTGATAAACAACGCTTTGAACTAAATTTAAATTTCTTAATTACGAAAACGCATTTCGTAATTTGTATTCTGTAATATAGTGCAGACGGTAAATGTTTATTTAGGTACTAGGTTATTCCCGCGACTGTACCCGAGTCCATATCTCAGCAGTGTTGTAAGCCCTTATTGGCATAATTCTATTATATTTTCATTATTACGAAAGATTAGAAAACTATGTATTTGAGAAACTTTTAAAAGTTACAAGTGGGAGATTCATCAAAATCGAATCAGCTATTTCGAAGATTACCCTGGACAAAAAGGGAAAAATATATACTTTTTGCCATTGGAAATAGCATAAGTAACAATGCAGTTACAATTTTAAAGTTCTTTTGAAGTCACAGTCTAATTTAAAGGCGATTAAGAATATAGATATAAGTTTTACCACTCATTGGTTTTTTTATTGGTTTACGCTAGTATTATATTATCTGTGGTCTAGATATTATTTTTAAAACGTTTTATATTCACATTTTAAAGAATACAAAGTTTTAAAATCGACTTCGTAGCGACATCTTGTATCTTACACATTAAGACTTATTCTATTTTTAACCCGACTTCAAAAAAAGGAGGGTTATGTATTCGACCCGTATGTATGTAATATTGTAGGAACTACGTAATATTCATGTATGTTGATCTATTCAGGCATCTAAACTAATGTGCCAAATTTCGTAAGTGTATGTATGTGAGTATGTACGTATGTTTGCCCACGCATTTCTTAGAAACTAGAAGGTGAATTAAAATTATTCTTTTTTTGTTAGATTACGATTATTTCTTTGTCAATTTTCGGCATAATATTTGTTGAATTTTCTTATTGTTTTCGAATACACACTCAGCACTTTACATACATACATACATATAGCTTCTATATAGGTCGTGTCTTGTCGTGCCCGAGTCCCTGTCATTAAACCCGCCATAAAACTATAGCTGGCAACTCAGCGCATATTTCAAACAATTAGACGTCCAATCGCGACCAATTTGAACCCGTGACCATGTCGTAGACACTTTGATTAATAAGGAACGGCAAAGAAAAGCTAGTAAGTTATTTCTAGTATGAAGAATCATACCTTTTTGTAGTGGTATGGACCCTGTTGCTTGATTTTTAGCCTGCAGCATGAATGGCCCGGCTCGTCCGGGGAAGTACCACACTCCCACAGAAGGCCGACGCCTGAATGGCGGCTATCAATCGCCATGTCGCCCTCCCCAAATGGGGAGGACAGGGGTTTTAATAGGCCGGCAACGCTTCTGTAACCCCGCGGGTATTGCAGTTGTCTATGGGCGGCGGTGATCACTTAACATCACGTGACCCGCCTGCTCGTTTGCCTCCCTCTGTCATAAACAAAAACCTTTTTGTGTGGTGCATTCAAACTTTAAGCGCAGAAAATATTTCTCTTTAAAAGTGAAATGATCATCGCGTGGCTTGTCATGACGAAAACTATGGCTATATAACTATGAAACAATTGTTTATTTTATATTTTTCTTAGTTTCGATGCTTTGACAGCTAAATCATTGGATGAAAATATTTAATGTTAGGTATTATTAATATTTTACAAGGGTACCCAAACTCAAAATATTTATTTACTAGAATACATGTTACATAATAGTTGTACCTTGTATTCAAGTCAATTCAAGTCAACCTAAAATACAGTTCTCAAACTAGAGCTTCCCAATTATTTTTATTTAATTTTGTTTTTATGAAAGAGAGAGATTATTGTAAAACAAGTATTGGGAAACTATAGTTTTATGATTTTGGTAGACGTTTCCAAATTTCTTGATTTCTCACTATCAAACTACATCTATTACGCCAATGGCGCATAGCGGTCGCAGTCATAACTCAATGAACAATGGTCCGGCATTCTAATCCGGGCCCGGTCGCGTAATGAAATTCCGGGTTACGGACAATGTGAACTAACAATCAGCCGCCGGACAACAGACAGATTGGCTGAAACAACATTATACAACCACATGTATATTAAAGTAATGACAGTGGAATTGTTAAACTATGACGACACGATGATTTAATTTATCTATCTATTAACTAGCTAATGCCCGCGACTTCCTCCGATCTAAGGATACTATAATATTTCGTCGCTCCTTGCTCGGTTAAAATAAATTATATAAATCGGGAACTTCAACCTTTTGGGATAAAAAGTAGCCTTTTAATATTTCCTTTTAATAGCCTTCGATCTTTTATGGATAGTCCATCGCTGTGCCAAATTTCATGCAGATTTGTTCGGTAGTTTATGTGTGATGCGCGTACAAACATAAGGACAGACAGACAGACAAGATTTCTAAAGATAATCGTTTTAACTTGTAATGGTCTAATAAAGAGCCCCTATATATTTTTTTCTTAAATATCTTCCATGTACATTAAATATCTTCATAGCACAATTACAATTTTATTATATGTATAGATAATTATTGTTATTTATGTTGTTTATATTTTGAGGGCAAGTACAAGGTGTATACATATTTTTACACTTATGTTGCTTTAAATTAATATTCTTATTATACCTTAAAAATTTATTTTAGTTTTAGCAACATTGCTTGCTTTTGACGCCTGATTAAAAAGCAACAGCAAAATCGCCCGAAGTAAATAATGCTATCACAGTAAATAGCTTTAACAAATGTTCGCGAAACACAATAATATGCGTCTAGTAGGATTGGAAATTGGAAAAAATATAAATACTTATGCACCAATGTGATTAAATCTAGGCAAAATTGAAAGCAATAAATACATATAATTTTATCTAATAAGTGGCCAGACAATAAGTATAAATAATACACCTTAATACACAAACTAACATATGTAAGATACTTTCGCACTAGCAATATTAGCTATACCTGATTCAGTACTAACAGTTATGAAGACAGTAATTCACCCTTGCATGTATTTATCTTTCATAATAACATGCAATTGCTATGTCGCTAATTTTTCAATACTTTGTCCCCTTCTTGTCTCCGACTATAAAGTAGGTGCGAACGAGACAGTGACAATTGCAATTTGTTCTCGAATCGTTTTGAGAGATTTATACGCTCATTTGTAAATAATGTAGGCGCCACTCATTGTAATGAACTCCCATTGAAGACGACCTAACTATTTCTGAACTGAGCAGGGCTGCCTCTGTGGATATATTTACTACGCTCCAAAATTACTTGGTGCTAGTAACATCTTTCTTTGTAATCATTTTGTGCCTGTTCTTGTATTACAGATACGGTATCACATCTTCATTCTTTACAGAGTAGACAAAGTCAAGAGTCATGATATTTGAAAACCACACTTAGCTGAATGGGGGGGAGTATTTGCAGAATAAAGATTCAATAATTTATCTAAATAGTCTTATCCAAGCATAATGATAAGTTGCTATCCTATCGCCTATTAAAAGAGTCTTTCCATTAATCGACTTTTACAATCTGCACAGGAAAATAAATATTTAGCTAATGCTACGTTTTTATTTTACTCCCAGATCAGCATGGACGTATTTGTTCCTTTAAATAAAGAACTAGTTGCTCTTATGGGTTGTTGCTGTATTTTTTAACAAGGGGCAAGAAGATTTACTTGTACACATACCAAACTTCAACTATTTGATTAGAATCCTTATTTACGCATAGTAATTACTTTTAAATTTATGTTTAAAACAATTATTTTCTTTTTATAACAATGTTGCTCAGTTTTTGTCGTATTTTTGTAGTAAGTATGAAACATAGTAAGTATATTTAAGTAATTGTTCATTAGTGACGTATTTCCTCAGTCCTGTTCAGGAAAAGATAAATATATTTCTGAATTTACATTTTCATGATTATTTGTCATAGCAACATCCCTATTCTGAGGCCAATTACTTAAGCCACGGCTACACCTGCTATTGTACAGAATGAGCGCCTTAATTCTTGGCGCTTGACGCAACTCGAAATAAGCCGAGAGATGGCGCCCTGTATTAGCATGTAATTTCTATTGTCGACGAGATGACTGCACTTAGAGAGCTACGTGTGTTTATTGTTCATTGTCAACATAAATTGTAATGATAGTGAACACAGATGAAATGTTGTCTTAATATTAAATAAGAAACCTGTACACTTATGGTACCTATAGTATCAATTTAATTATCTCCCAAAACATTTACTCCAAACAATAAATCATCACATGTTTTCTACAAATGTACTGTTTTGTAGGCTTATTATTTATTTTTAAACGAAAAGAAAAATGTTTACCATGTAACCATTCGACAGACTATATTTATTTCATTTAACTTTTAGTGTTGATACTAAAAGTTTTAGTATCAAGAAGCACCCACTAAGAAAATATTCAACTTAAAAAAAATGTATTTACTTTTCTTTTTTATGCTCAACAAAAAGGAAAGTAAGTGTAAATAATAATGTATGTTTATCTAAGTTGTTTTCCTCTGTAAGTGAAATGCAAATTTCCTTGAGAACTAAAGTTCTTTGAGCACAAAAACCAAAAGAACATTTCTTTTTACAAACTTATCTCCTTCTCTTCCCCAAATTAGACATCTAAACATCCCTGCCAATTCTTAAAAATAACATAAACATTACGATCAAATCAGCGGCTTCAACTCAACCCAGTCTTAACCGTTTACTGCCCCAGATAAAACCACCCCAAAAAAAGTAATATGAACGAGGTAGTCAAGTCAACAGAATCTTAAAGCGATTACTGTAGGTGTAAGAGGAGCGTACACGTAAATCGCATTAGATATGTTAAATCTCGGCCCACGAGGGGTTTTTGTGGTATTTTTATGCGTATCGCTTACTTTCGTGATTATTGTTCGGCGGCCATTTGCATTGCACGCTGGGAGTATACCGTCACCGTAAAATTTAGATCCTTTATTGATTAAACTCCATTTTCAAGAGACAAGGAAAGACAGATAATTACTTAGGAGGATTGGGTACTTCATTTGAACACATATTCAATATACATATATTTGAGCCCAGACGAAATAGCAGTAATATTAGATATATTATTTACGTTCACAGGCTATTCTTGACAATCCAATGTTCCTAATTTTTTTAAGGCGAAAATTTACGTGGCTCCCTTTGTAAAGGTTTTTTTAAGTTAATTAATCGTGACTTATGCCTTAGATTCCATGTATTCAGCCAGTAATCTCAATAAAATTTCGTATAGTCAAAATTAACCGTTATTAATAGTAAAAACAATACAATTTTAGTATTGCTAAATTTTTATCAAATAGAGTACCTATATGGCAATTTCACAGTACTATAAACTATTGAATATTAGAATAAAATTTATTTATATTTGAATAAAAATATGTTCACTTTTGACTAATCCTACTAATTACGTCAATAAAAAATCCTTTTCACATAAGGTTATACTAAAATTGAAAACGAAGTGGTGAAACATATTCGGTATTACCTTTTTAATCTTGCAAGTATCAAGTATATCGTGCGCGGTGTACAGGTGACATTTCCATGAGTTTTTCCCGCCGAAAAACGTCTCGAAGCGGTAAGTCGCAATGCGACGCCGCGCGAATGTCATCCTGTTTATATTCAGTTGGTACCCGTCACTCTTCATTGTATTATGTTTCCCATTTTATTACTAACAACTGTTGACAGTTGAAAGAAATTCCGTGGTTTGAGATGCCTAAGGAATCTTTTTATTTTGACTTTTTTCATTATCAACGAAGGGTGAATTATTTTTAAACTAGCTTATGCACGCGACCTCGGCTGCGCGTATGTAATATCTCATGTTTTATGAAATTCTATGATACAACTTATTGTTATTTGGGAAACTAACAATTTTAACTAAATTAAGTATATTAAAGTTTAGTCCAAATTGTAAGATTCCCAAATAAAATAAAAAGTGTCTTGTGTTTTTCTGACTCTTTTTTTCTACTCCGACTTTAGGTATAAACACTTTATAAAAAAGTGATTCCCAAACAATGCTAAGACATCGTAGCACTTCGTAGCCACACCGTAGCAGTTGCTACGCTACTACGCTTCGCTACGATTTCTATAAACGTGATCTTTGCAATCGAATTTTACGTTACCAGATAAGGGAATCCATACACGTTCCCTATTTCTTGACTCTACCGCAGGTGCATATAATTATCCCTTTGTAAAACCAACAAAGGGTTCCAAAAATCTGTATAGCGAAAGAGTTATTCAAATTAAAATCATACACATTTCTAACCTTATTACTTTCGTTATAAAAGTTATTTCTGGTTACAATCAACCGAATCTAAATATCACTTCTGTTTCATAAGGCCAAAACTTCAAGACCTGCGTGATATGAAGAGTAAGATAGACTATTAGAACAGAATGAGAGGTCAAGATATCTTAGGGTTCTTTTACAGCGTTCTTAATTCAAATTTCAAGTTAATGACTGGAAGCGATGGCTGGCAATAATAAGATCACGAATTTATGAATATAATCCGGTTTTGTAGCGGAGTACAAATGTTGCGACGATTATCAACAAAATGGCGGTTTTAAGACCTCCGTTGGAAGTACTTACTGTTGTTGAAAGGCTTTTAAGGGTTATCGTACCTCCAATTTGTGAAGAATGAGGCCGCAATCAATATAGTTAAAAATATTATGTTAGCAACTAAAATTCCAACCATAGATTTATAACTTGATCTGACTCTGGGAATTATTGCCTTAGTGGACAATTTTAAAGTTTTGTACCATAAGTTTGTTAGAATTGGTCACAAAACGAGTAGATATTGCAACGAAACCGTTCATACTTGCAAGGCTAAGAATGCTATCATTCGCAAGCTTTATCTATTACAAACACACTCAAAATATATTTATTTAAACGCTGTGACGCCACATATCACCCCTCATTTACTACAAGGGTTTAAAACAAAGAGAAATTAAATCAGTATCAAAAATACCCTCAAACTAATCGTAGCAAAATGTCACCGTGGTAATGCGACCACAGGTTTTTAGTCTGCTTTACGTAGTCGCCCTTTGCGGAGTCGCTGGAGTGTCGTTTGCAAAGGGCGTGACCCTTAGACAAATGTCGTGGCCTTTGGCCCCGCGTCTCGCGGGAATTATTGCTATATGCGTTTGTTGATGACCTAATTGCCTAAAGTAAATAGTAACAAAAAAACCTTGGAAGAGCTTATTTTTTCTCACGTATTCTAACAGGTAACTTTGTACGAATGATCTAAACATACATATGTAATAAATATTTCTTAAGTTTACGCGAATATTAGACATTGAAATGAAACAAATTTAACGGATTTTATCGCGGTTTAATCACTATATACACTGTCTTCCGTGAAGATGGATGTACAAGTATCCGAAACGTCGGAGCTCAATAAATAGTTACACATAGAGAACTAAATAAACAGTATAAATTCCTTTGTGTGTAGTGATTAAACCGCGACAGAATCCATTAAATTTGTTTCATTTCAATATGTGATAAAATTAATAAGTTAAACACGAAATACCTTTAGATGTGAACCAAGTCATAAATATGCTAGAATAATATCAAATATAAGCAATAAAATAAATATATAGAGACAAATCACACAAATTGATTTAGCCTTAGCCCTAAACTAAGTTCAAGACTGTATTATAGAATACTAACTAAACGATATTATATTTTTATAATAAATTCATATACATATAGATAAACATCCAAGACCCAGGCCAATCAGAAAAAGGTCATTTTCCGTCCTGACCTGACCGGGGATTGAACCCAGGACCGCTTGAGTAATGGTTAAGTACGTTAACCGTTACATTACGGAGGCCATCGAAATATTATGTTGATACAAAAGCGTTTACTCAATATTTTAACGTTAAAATGTTAGCTCATAACGCATAACAAGGAATAAGTACTATAAAATGAATTTATTTTATAGCGTTCCTTAATATGCTTGATTCATCGACGTATTTAAAGGTATTTATAAAATATCTGAGGAGTTGTTCGAGTTAATTTAGTAGTAGAGTAAATTCCTACACCGTACTACCCGTCGCTGACTTAAGTTTCATCAGTTCCGTCTGGAAGAATGGCGGTCGACCACTGTACGTTTTAAAAGAAATTTGATACCACGTACGACCACACTGTGGAACGAACTGCCTGCAGCGGTAATTCCGGACCAATACGGCAGAGCACAAAAAAGAGCATACAAATCCCATAAAGGCCGGCAACGCTCCTGTGACTCCCTGGGTGTTGCAGGTATCTATGGGCGGCGGTGATTACCTACTTAACATCACGTGACCCGCCTGCAGAGGGAGGCAAACGATTGCCTCCCTCTGCCATAAAAAAAATATATATTAATAAATTTTATTTATTTTATTTACTTACGATTACAATTATACTATCTTCAACATTAATACACTTTCATTTAAACAATAAATCTGACACAAATTAAAATTTAAATTCATATCTTTATCTATATTCATATACAGCCATGTCCCGCCCATATGGACATACAATATTATATAATACAATAAATAAACTAGATACTAAATTCTATTTAAAAATTATACACTACTAATAAACCTATTATAATATCTATGTTCTTACTTTTATATGTTGCGACCAGAATTTCTACTATAGATTAATTTATTTTTTATTCCCACACGCAGACGTCATAAGTTTGTAAATAGATTGTGTGCAGTTCTAAATTTAAACCGTGTTTCCCGCCCTTCGATGACGTATGGCACCCTTGAGGGTGATCAGCCAAACACATCCCTTCCAAAAATAACTTGCATCCATCTTAACACACAGTTATCCTTATTTCGTATAACATAAGGGTGTTTCAGAGTGTATTTACGCATTTGTTTCTTGACATTATGACGAATTTGCGCTGTCAAGTAGCTACAATTATAATCGGGTAGATTCCATGGTATGAAACAATAATTTCGGTCGATTAAAGTGAACCTCGTGTAATGCTAAGTGATTTATGCGTCGTATGAATTATGCGAGCAGGAATTGGTTTTGTGTATTGGAAGTCTCCTAGTCCCATCATGTCTGAGAGATTTAGTAGCAAAGAGTAGGCAACACACGCATCTAATTGCTATACTGTACTAACTTTTGCCCGAGGATTCGCTCGCGTCAAATTCGGGATGTGGAAGAATAGAATGAGACAAAAAGTATAGCCTATATGATTCTCTAGTCCTTCAATTATCTCCACATAAAAAATCGTTTTGACGTGACAGACGGACAAACAAATAAACTTTCTCATTTATTATATTAATATGGATGAGCTTCAATACCAATTTCACCAATACATAGTAAAAACAAAGTCGCTTTCCGCTGTCTGTCCGTATGTATGCTTAGATCTTTAAAACTACGCAACGGATTTTGATACGGTTTTTTTTAAATAGATAGGATAATTCATGAGGAAGGCGTGTGTCCGTGTGAAGCCGGGTCGCTAGTTAATCATAATCTTTATTACTTTACTTGATGATGGCATCCCATGGAATTGTCAAATTTCTAATGATTTAGTAAAATTACTTAATGCACTACTGACTGAACTAGTAGTAGCTAAGTATATTTGAAATTCATATTACGAGTAAGTGTATTAAAAATTTTAATTTTCATTCGAACAATTTTTGTCACAGTTCACATATTTTATTCCTGTCATCAGTCGTGATTGCTTAAATCGATTTGACCAAACTTTTTTAGTGGATTAGGTTTTATCATTCAGATGATAAGTAAATTAATTATGGAATTATTATTTTTTTAAGTTATAGAATTCGAAACTTCATAAAACTAAGAAAAAGTAAAATTTATCTGCGAGTTAAATATTTATGCCTACTTTAAATATAATACCTCACCTCACTTTTCTTCATTCTTTTGTTTTTTGCCAATACCAAAAAAAATTCTTGAGTGGTATGGAGCCACTACTTGTAGTGGTGTGGAGCCAGCTACAGGCTTCTTTTTAGCCTGTAGCATGAATGGACCGGCTCGTCCGGGGAAGTACCACATTCCCACAGAAGACCGATGCCTGAATGGCGGTTATCACCCGTCATACTCCGTCCGGTGAGTGGGAGAGCCCGGGGCCCAACTTCTCTGCCCTCCCCAAATGGGGAGGGCGGAGGTTTTTATAGGCCGGCAACGCTTCTGTAACCCCGCTGGTGTTGCATTTGTCTATGGACGGCGGTGATCACTTAACATCTCGTGACCCGCCTGCTCGTTTGCCTCCCTCTGACATAAAAAAAAGTAAATGATTTATGTCACCCGTGTTGTAATCAACATTCGCGGGCAAGTGCAATAATTAGACCCCTGTAATTGGATGGGTGGCCGCGTCTAGGGAGAGTACCTAATTCAATAACACTGTGATAGATGTGGATCCGTGTCGGCCATGATGGGGTCAATGACACCGTAATCAGTGTTATGATTATTATCATAACCATAGGATATTAACCTTTCTTAGTAGTTCATAGTATTATCTGTGGTATTCATTATTAAAGCCCTGGAATAAAAGAGACCAAAACTATTTCTTTCAGAGTTTCTCGTTCAGTGGTTGTTTGATTATATCTTTATATAATAAGTTTAAATAGTGGTATACAGCCACTACTAGTAGTGGTGTGGATCCAGCTACAGGCTTCTTTTTAGCCTGTCGCACGAATGGGCCGGCTCGTCCGGGAAAGTACTACACTACCACAGAAGACCGACGCCTGAATGGCGGTTATCAGCCGTCATGCTCCGTCTGATGAGTGGGACAGCCGGGGGCCCAACGCCCTCCCCAAATGGGGAGTAACCCCGCGGGTGTTGTAGTTGTCTATGGGCGGCGGTGATCACTTAACATCTCGTGACCCGCCTGCTCGTTTGACATAAAAAAGAAGTACTAACGTGAATAAGCCTGCCTTTGTATATCTACAAAAGCAGGTATAGTTTCTTATAAAAAAATTGATGTTGATTTCAAATCTTGAGTTCAGCAGTGCTTGAGGATTATGAAGGATATAGGGCTGATATTTTTTAGTGTTTCGTATCATTTTTCTATTGGCAGAAGCTCGTAAAGTTAACAAAATTAATTAATTTATTCATTCAGAAGTACATGTACACAGCTTATAGATGGTTACATCAGTAAAAATGAATTACCTAAGGTACCTTTAGAAATAAACTAAACTAATTCGCCAATGAATGTACAAAATCAGCTCAAATCAAGTTACTTACTAATATAAAGAGAATTTGGAAAAAAAAATCAGAAATATCCAAAAAAGGACGATTCCGCGGCTCCAATTTTTAAAACGATAAAGCGTACCCCTGCGTCGTGGGGTAGATGCTTTTGTGTGGCCTTCATGTTACACTAAAGGGGTTTTCGAGTGTGCTTTTTCAATTTGCCGCGAACGTGTAGCACAGGAAAAATAATGGACTCTCCTGACATTTATTCTTTCTAGAAATATCCTTATATTTTTAGTATATAACTTACAGTTTATTTGTAAACATTATAAGAACTTCGGATGTATTGATGGATGATTCGACTAAGTATAAATTTTTATGTTGGTTAAAAATACTACTGAAGTTAAAAATAGAAATAATAAGATTAATCAAGTTACTAGAAATCCCTTAACTATGGACCAATTAGGATTTGATTGATTTCTTGATTTTGATTGATTTAAACGACTCAAATGATTTTGGTAATTATTGGTATAATTATTTGGTAAATCAAAAGTTCTGTCTCAAAATTAGGTACTTGAAAATGATTTCAATATTTAGATTTTAAGAAAATCAAAATTAATATAATACATGCCTCTCTACTCTCTTCCCTGTTCTTGGTCAAATCAAGTTCGTGCAATAGTTAAACTTTTTTAGCAATGGTCTGAAAAACCGGCGCGGACAGAGTGCATCGGAAATGAAATGGAGCATGTGTCGATGAAATCGGCTCCCGAACTATTGTGAACATCCCTTGCCAAACCGAACGCGGGACGGAAAAACAGTTGTCAAACGTGGCGGGAATTTAGAAAAATGGCCGCAAAATTGAAAGCTACGCACCTGCGTGCCCCGAAATTAAATTTCGAACGATTTTATATGATAAAAGACTGTGGCAGACAAGTGCGGTAACGGACTGGCTGAAAAGTAATTTATTTTTTATTTATATTCCGTTTTCTTTCATCTTAAATAGTTTACACCGTACTACCCGCCGCAGACTAAAGTTTCATACATTCCGTCTAGACGAGTGGCGGTTGACCACGGTACGTTTCAAAATAAACTTTATAGCATGTACGACCACACTGTGGAACGAACTGCCTGCAGCGGTATTTCTGCACCAATACGACATCGGAACCTTCAAGAAAGAGCGTATAAATCCCTTCTGTGATCCCCCGGTGTTGCAGGTGTCTATGGGCGGCAGTGACCACTCAACATCATGTGACATGCCTGCTCGTTTGCTTCCCTCTTTCATAAAAAATAATAATTGTATATATGTAAGATCAGTGTACCAACGTCTCACATTATATATAACTAGCGACCCGCCCCGGCTATGCACGGGTTTAAAAGCCTTCATTGTGAATCGCCCTATCTATATTAAAAACAGCATTAAAATCCGTTGAGTAATTTTAATGTCTAAGCATACATATAGGGACAGGCAGCGGAAAGCGGCTTTTTTTAAACTATGTTTTTTTTTTTCAGAGGGAGGCAAACGTGCAGGCGGGTCACGAGATGTTAAGTGATCACCGCCGCCCATAGACAACTGCAACACCCGAGGGGTTACAGAAGCGTTGCCGGCCTGTAAAAAAATACGTGTGGCACTCGAGGACTG
>JADGIL010077978.1:0-10980 GCA_020352625.1 Cactoblastis cactorum
AACACCATACTCAGAAACTCATTATAAAGGTAAAAATAATGGATTAACCAACGTATCACACTTGGATTTGAAACAACAAATATTCTTTACAAAATTCATTACAACATCGTGTAGAGGCACCTAGTATTTGTCGAGGAGCAATCGCGAACCGACGCAGTCCTAAAGAATCCAGAAGTATAGCACGAACACGAGAAGGATGACCGCGCCAGCTGTCACCTTGACAAGCATCGACTTTGTGTTCAGGTATGTCGCGTCTTTCTTGTATTTCTGCGTCATTATTGACAGATTTTGTGTTTTTGTGTCCAATTCTGTAAATGAAATATGCATATATTAGGTTTGCAAGTGCATACACTGAACTTTGTCTTCATTTGAATATTACACAATTGCTTTAGGATTTTTATTGTTCTGATAATTTTTTAACTGGTATGGCTTAATAAATGGTGGCCTGTTGGTAATCATTTTTTTATACTATTTATTTACATATTGAATATTTTAAAATTACCTAATTTATTTCTAAAGTAATGCACATATATGTATTTTGATCATTTACATATGTAACCAAATGTTGGAGTAAGGACTTTATATATTTTTGTACACAATTTTACACAGGACAAATTCAATACAACATAGACTTTAGTTATGACAGAAGTATTTGTTATACAGGCGAGACCTTCTCCCAATGAGAGTTTAAATAAATTAAAAAGGTCACTGGGCAGTTACCAGAGAGCACAGCCCCCCGCTGCAGCACATCGTCGATGTTCTGCATCATGATGCGTTGCACGTCGCCGAGCTGCGGGCCGAGAGCAGCGGCGGCGCCACCCGCCCGCCTCGCCCTCGCGCCGCCCTCCGCGTACTGCTTGCGCGTGCGCTGCATCCACGTATCGAACTCTATGAATGTGTACGGGCGCGTCACTGTGTTCACCTGTTGACAATTTTATTTATCTAATCAATTTAGTTGTAAAAAAATAAGACTAAACCAATGTTAGTTTGAATCAGTTTGGTAATTAGATCTTTCAAATATCGCATAAAATTTAAATGGATCATTCATGTTCTGAAAGATAGGGGGAACATACTAATAATTTATTGCTTGTTACTCTGTACTTATTTACAATGTAAAAAACATGATTTTCATATATTGTAAAAAATAGTGTGCCAAGGAAATTCTAGAAAAATAACAAGTAAGTAGACTGTAAAATTGGGTAAGCTTTGGAATGTATTTTTTTAATAATACTCATTATACATACAATATATTAAATAAAAAATAAATGCTTAAACAATAGATTACCCATCCAATGACTAATTTTATTATAAGTTAATTTGCTCAAAATTATAAAAGCCGTGAATATCTAAATTAAAAAAAGGGAATATAACAACTCACCCTTTTTCCGTACTGTTGATAGAATTCTTGTGCAATTTCTTCTAAATAACTGAATGCTAATCTTTTACTGTAGTTGCGTTCACACAACACCAGGTAGCAGATATCGTTTTCAATCAAATAGCTGAAAATTTAAAAAAAGCAAATTATTTTAACTTTTTAATTTGCAGGAAATTGCATTTGCTACGGCAACACTTGACTGGATGTGGCACAATATTCCAAAATGTGCAATACATATTTGACATTGATATATTACAATAGTAACTTACAAAAAAAAATACTAACCAAATTGAGAACCACCTCCTTTTTGAAGTCAGTTAAAAATATTGAACATGACTCAAATAATTTCAATATTGTTTCTATTATTTCATCAGACAAATAAATATATGAAATTAAAGTTATCAATAAAATTATATTAAGTGAAAAAGGGAGGAAAATAATAAATAAGAAGCAGCAAAACTTACTGGAAGAGGTATGGTCCAGTCTCAATGGAACACCGAAGAGGTGACTGAGGCCCTAGTTTCCTAAACAGCATTTTAGCCTGGTTTTGATACTCCAAAATGTTGCAGCCGCTCTGCAAACCACCACAGCAAATTAAAATAAAATAAAATAAACTTTCTATGGTCAGGAATGTAAAGAAAGCAGGAAATATGTGCCAGATAATATCACGTAGTTTATGGGGTGCAAAGTAGGTGTTAATGCAAGAAAATTATTTTCAAGTGCAGCAATACGTGTTGGCGGCGATAAAGATTTAAAACAGCCTAATACCTGTTCATCTTCTTGCATGGTTGCGGCGAGAGGTAACCCGTCGACGACCCGAGCGATCATCGTCATTAACACCATTTTGATAGACTATATTGTGTTCTTTATGTTGGCATACAAAACACTAGATTATATATTGAATTTCACACACGAAACAACTTTTTCTTTCTCATTATTTAGTGAATTGGAAACAAAAATGTGTAATGACAGCTGTGAAACTTACACGTCAAAACGTCTATGACAGTAATATGTCACGTCAGCTTGTCTATGATCAATTTGGATGCCATAGAGTTAACATAGATAGATAGTTCGATGCTTTGTGTTCAATACAACTACAAAATTGTCTGTGGTTTCAATATGGATGGATAAACGCAATAGTTATGTAGTAATGTAATCAGTCTAGATTTTATTGATAGCCATTTGAGGTATGCCAATGCTGGGCAAATGCTTTCCCTTTTTCTCTCCACAATACATTACTTGATATTTACCACTTATTTTGGATTAACATTGTCTAGACAGTTTCTGTGTTGTTTTAAGTACTGACTAATTTAATCATCTCATCTACAATTTATGTCATCTGTATCCTAACTCGACAAATAACTACGCAAAGTTTTTACAGTATTCAGTAGTTCATTGTTCTATATGACTTTATAATTATTGTTTCAAAATAGGATGTCTATAATATGTTAATATGTATGAGAAATAAATCTTTTTAGTTTCTCATTTGAACTTATTCTCGAGAGCTTTTTCAAAAATTCACTCTATAGGGAAAAAAAGTTGGCTGTAAGTTTATTGGAGATCTTTTAGATCTGTGCATTTATTATGTTGGCGATGTTAAGAAACTCTTGTCCAAAAATTTGTTTCCTGTAAAAACTGAATTTGTAGTAATTTTATCACAAGTATGAAGGAATTGTTAAAAGAAACAATATGTTGTATTTTATTGTGGATATTTTATTAACATTATCATCATGCATCAAATTTATGTGCTAACTCATTTACACTTATCACTAACTATACATAGAAAAACTTAACTAGGGGGCAGAAAATACAGTATTTTGTAAAATTACACAACTAAATTATAATTAAAGACTTTAACTGTAAAAAACTAAAAGCAAGATCACTGTACCGCACAAAACTCTCAGAATTAAATTTAAATCAAATTAATTTGTGATGATAGTGCCATCTAGTATCGAGTGGCAAAAAATTGTTAATTTGTTACATTTCTAACATTTAATAATAGAGATTGGTATTTTGATTTGGAATAACGGACATAGATAGATTTATTAACGAACAATAATTATACATTGATATAGAATATAGTTAACGACAAACAATCAATTTCTTCCTACGGCGACCCTAGCGCCCTCGTCCTCGTAATACCAAATCACTAACCTTCTCATTGCTTTTTTGCAAATTTTTCCATATTACCTAACTAGCGACACCCGTACATTGTACAGTACTTGGGTCGTGTGGGTGTGCGTTTGTTTTTTTTACAAATCCTCACTCTATATACAATATTTAGTCGTCGCGACATGGCGCTGACCCGCTTCTCAACACGTCTGAATTAATTTAAATAAAATTTACGTTAAGACTAGGCTCAATTATTAAAATAATTTTAACAATAAATTCCTCAAAGTGCTGTTTATAATTTACATTGAAAATTTAAGTACATTATTTAATTAGAAACTTTGATTTTTAACAACATCGATTCGACTTAAATTATTAAAACTCGACGAGCATCATTTTACATGCTTGCTCAAACATTTGCCTACTAACCGGTAACTCCTTTTCACAGTGTCGATTAGCATTACACACTAGCCGAATATAAATTCTGAGAGCATTCCCCTAACATCGCGTGGTCCATTCATTACCTATTATTAATTAATTTATTAAAAGTATATTACAATAAAATTTGTAACCTATAGAACGAAATTTCCTAAAAAAAGGAAAGACTATGAAGTATCGCCAGTTAGGCGCGAAAGGCACAGGTGGCGCCGCCTCGCGCCACACCGCCGCATCTCGTACAAGCGACAAAATAAATAAGTTAAATCTATATATTTACAAAAGCATAAGAAATAGTTCCAAAACAGAGGGTCGCTTTGAGAATTCCAACTAGCTATATATAAAAATACGATTAAAATTCCACTTTATATTTTAATAATATATATTTAGTGTAAAATTATGTTATATAGAATTATGTAATCACATGGAACGGGCACTGGTTTGTTCACAGAGTTTGGACACTGAGATCTGTTTCCTGTTAGGATCACTGGATGACCTATACACGTCTCGTGCCTATAAGTCGGTCCCTCGCTAGCACCCATTATCCTGACTCCGGGAGGCTCCTGGCGGAGCGCGCAGGCACACGATACCTACAACTTTATCAAGATTCTTATCTAATATTTTCATTTTCATATAAAAATATTACGTTTTTCCAAAAAATGTGGACCTGCGCGTCCGCTAAGATCGAGTTGTTATTAATCCAGTGCCTCAATCGGTACAGTCTGTTCACAATTTCCAGCGAACTAGTTCGAGCCAGTTTCAACTAGATTCAGGCACTTTTCAACAACAACCCATCACTACAACTACGCACGCGCGCTCACTCGACGCTCCACCTCACGTAGGTACAAAACGTTCACTATTTTAACGAACAATC
Organism: Cactoblastis cactorum; assembly: GCA_020352625.1. Classification (NCBI taxonomy): domain Eukaryota; kingdom Metazoa; phylum Arthropoda; class Insecta; order Lepidoptera; family Pyralidae; genus Cactoblastis; species Cactoblastis cactorum. Next base: position 4,794 of record JADGIL010077978.1, read on the forward strand.
GTCTTTGTATACATAAAATATATGTATTTCTGCATGTTTATGTTGACATAGTACAAAATGGTTATGGATATCTTAGTCAACGTTTTGTTATCAACTATCTAGTTATAAAGTATTATGATTCATAACATTGGACCACAAATCGTAATTAATTATTAATAATATTTATTCAGGTAACAAAAAATAGAGGCCCCGCGCCGGTCGTAACGTTTTTTGTAAATATTTTCTAATTCCAACTAGACTCTGTGATATGCACGGCAAAAACTAATCGCTTATGAAAATACTCCACTGTATATTATACATATATTCATTTTATTAATTGTTTTCTTGATATTTTATCGGATGAGATCGCGCGAGGCCCCCTTCCTTCAGGAATCTACCGTATTTTTAAATAAAAAAAATAAACTAGACCACGTTCACTTAAACACCTCACTTATTAAACATCTATATATAATAATTAACACAATTAACGCACAAATCATCCCTTAACTATATTTATAGGTATATCAGATTTCTAAAAGAAAGTTATTGGCAGTAGGTTTCAGTACTATAGTAGAATTTGATAACTCCACAAAATTAAAGACCAAAGTTAATTCATAATATCAAAAGAGAAGTCGGTCGCAAATGACAACCGAACGGCCAAGAATACACAATGTTCGACGTGAATATGGTACGTAACATATAATATCGTATATAATATATATGTATATAGAATCAACAGCAATGAGGTCGGCATTCAACAAGGAGTAAATATGCAATGGCCATTTTAAAGCACCAAAAACTATCTGAGGAGGATCTCATATGATATTATTTTGTATTATATAAACATTTTAGTAAATATTTCTTTTATATAAACTCTTATTTAGCCTATAAGTTCATACTTATTGCATATTGTAAAACTGCATTTCGAATTACTATAAATTGTATAATTCATCTGAATGTTGGTTGCGTAGTTTTGAGGTAGGAAGTTCACGGGCCGCGCGGCCGCTAAACATGCAATATATAGAAACATTTAAATTCAATACAAACATTTAAAAATTCGTTTGAACATTATACAAAACTCACTCTGTACCATATAACAGCTAGCAAATTTAGTGTTCCTCTTCTGAAATACCCCTAAAAATAGGTACCTATATAAACATTTGAGCAATCAATTTCGTCTCTCCTATTTTTGTATATAAATATTAAATTCAATGATAAGTTACAATATTAGTTCGATTTGAGAATTATCTTAATTACAAGCGAACGGAGAACATAATGCATGATGATTTGAAAAATAGACGAATTTTCTAAATATTGAAAAAATTCAAGAGCGCGTCTAAATTATTTACGTATAATATAACAGAAAGTCCCATTTCACTGGAGTCAGCCGAGCAGGCCTACGCGAGCGAGCAGTCGATCTCGACGATGTCCTTGGGCACGTCCACGAACTGGTAGACAAGCCGCTGGCCGTCCACCTTGGCCAGGATGCCGCGCTGATAGTAGTAACGCAGCGCGCGCCCCATCGTCTCGTAGTTCATATCCGGCTTGTTCTTGTGCAGGCCCCACAGGCGCGACACGGCCTTGGAGTCGACGAGTTTGAATACCCCCTTCTCGCGGTTCGTCCACTTGATATACCTCGGGCAGTACTCGCGGTCCTGGAGCAGTTTCAGCAGGAACTCCCAGAGGTACGTGGTAGAGCCCTCGCGGCTCTTGCGTTTGACGCCGGGAGTGGGGGGCGTGTCGTTGCGGGGCCGCTTCTTCGGCTTCAGCTTGTTGTGGTGGTGGTGCCGCTGGTAGTCCCCGATGTCGAACACGGAGTAGGGGAAGTCGTCGTGGGGGAGGGGCGGCGGCGCGGGCGTTGCGAAGTGGTGCGCGCCGCCACCGCCGCCGCCGTACCCGTATCCGTACGCGTCGCGCTCGCTCACGCCTCCGACTGTAACCAAATGGAAGCTACGGTTAATTTACTAAGATAAAAATATTATTTACATTATCTTTTAACGACTGCCCAGAATCTAAGGAGGGAGCAGTCGGAGCACCTGTAATTCTGCATTCGTAGATTAAAATATTGTAATACGTTTAAGCTCTTTGATATATTGTTAGCCAGCTTTCAGGCAAACATCGAAATATTGTCTAAAAAAAAAACAAACTACAGAAAAACAAAGGTACAAAAAACACGACAGTGTTTAGTCGCTGATCTGCTTGTTGTCGGCGCTACAGCACTATGTATTACTTAAATGTAAACTAAGCCTAAACAATAGTGAGAACCCTTTTCGGCGGTGGGAATCGTTGTCTATGACAATCCTTACTGTCAATGCCGCGGGAGTATTTTGATACAATTACACTAATAGTAAACTTTATATGTAAGGTTTCGCAATTCTGTAACTCAAGGGCGTCTGCAAACGGACATATTTGGGAAAACGATCTCAACTCTACGTATTATGTCCATGAAGGAGAGCTAAAATAAAAAATATAGCTAAAGTAGTTTATTTACTTGTTTTCAACTAATACTTTTCAAATTAAATGCGTGCGAGCTGCGTTAAATAGCGTAGTGGTATGAGCCTGCTGNNAATGGCGGGTATCAGCCGCCCTGCTCCGTCCGGTGAGTGGGAGAGCCGGAGGCCCAACGTCCCCGCCCTCCCCTTTTGGGGATGGTTTTTTAAAGGCCGGCAACGCTTTTGTGACCCCGCGGGTGTTGCAGGTGTCTATGGGCGGCGGTGATTACTTAATATCGCTTAACATTAAAAAGAACTATATTTCTGTATTTCATACGTCCCAGAATACAACTAATGGTAAAAAACTAAGGTAACCTAGCTATTAAAACTTCCGTACAATTCCCAAGAAATCTCAAAACGAGTTCGTCTGAATATCAAAAGAGCAGCGGAAAGCCCACTTATAGCAATATGAGGCAACAGCTCCGGCGAATCTAAAACGTTATAATTTGATAAGACAATAAAGAGATAACCGTTGCGTCAACGCTAGCGCCTTGACCTGAATGCTGCGGGCGGTTTTCCTCTACAGTGGTCGCTGGTTTGCTGGCCAATGATCGTTTTTTATTTTGAATTTGAGGGCGGCATTCTGTTTTTAGGGTTTCGTAGTCAAAGGGTAAAACGGAAACCATATTATAATGATTTCGCTGTCTGTCTGTCTCACCAAGCTGTATCTCATGAACCGTGAAAGTCAGATAGTTGAAATTTTCACAGATGATATATTTATGTTGCCGCTACAACAAAAATATACTAAAATTCCCGTACAACAAATTTTCTTTTTGCCGTTTTTCATATAGATAATACGGAACCCTATGTGCGCGAGTTTGACTCGCACTTGGCAGGTCAGTTTTATGATGTGAGCCCCACTGTACTAACTTTGATTAGGTTATTATATATTAGATACTGGATCAGTTATATTTTTTTATTTTATTGAGGTATTAGTTAATGCCCGCGACTTCATCAGCCCCTCGTTCGGTTTCAATGAATTATATCCCTCGGGAACCGTACATTTTTCCGGAATGACATGTAGCTTATCTTTTAATCCAGGTCATAGTCCATCGCTGTGCTAAATTTCATCCAGATCTGTTCGGTAGTTTTTGTGTGATGCGCGTGCAAACATACATAAAGACAGACAGACAAAAATTGTAAAAACAATCATTTTGGCTTCTATAGGTCCTATAAAGAGCCTCTATATATGTTTTTCTCAAATATCTCCCATGTACAGACATAGTTACAATTTTATTATATGTATAGATTAGATCGAGACGAATCAACGACGCACAGCTAGTCAACACTAATATAAAGCAATGAATAAACTCAAAACTACTACTGCATCGATTTGATGAAATATGACACAGATAAGTAGGGAGAGAAACTTAGGCTTCTTTTTATAAAAGACGAATTAAGAATGAATGTTTGAATGGAATATAGTTTTTCACGCGAGTGAAGCCGCGTCGAAATGCTAGTCGGTACAAAACAATAGTGATAGACGGAATTCTGACTAAAACAAATATCACCAATTGAAATTCGAGGAAGCAATAAAGCTGAATGATTCAGTTTAAAAACATCATAGATCACACATTAGCAGGAAACGATAAAATTCAATTGGTTCGCGCTTCGTTCTGAACGNNAGAGGGAGGCAAACGAGCACGAACTGCCTGCAGCGGTATTTCCAGACCAATACGACATAGGAATCTTCAAGAAAAGAGCGTATAAATCCCTTAAAGGCCGGCATCGCTTCTGTGACCCCCCGGGTGTGGCAAGTTTTTATGGGCGGCGGTGATTACTTAACATCACGTGAGCCGCCTGCTCGTTTGCCTCATTAAAAAAAACACGGAGGTAGACGATTGTCAATGTTAAACATAAAATTGGAATCTGACTTTGATTACCTTTTTAAATGGAAATAACCAAAGTGATACAACGCCGACCAGAGCAACAACTGTAGTGAATAAATAAATAATTAATTAATATGTCATAATTATGTTATATTATTACTTATATTATGTTACTCGCTCGTATCGAAGACTGATAAGGGTAACTTAGAGTTCGTGTTCCATTTATAGAGCGCGCATACAAATCACATCGGGGTTTATTTTCATTTTTTTTAAAGATTATCAAATTTTCGCGACTTTACCTATCAGAACTTATGTTTAAAAATGTTGGGAAATACTGTCTAAACAGAGCTGGTTGTAAGAAAGTTTTTTTAATTTTAATATCAGTTAAGTAGCTATAAATGTGAATTGCAGTCTTCTGCAGGCAAACGAGCAACCGAGTCACCTGATGGTAAGTAATCAACACTGCCCAAGTTCTGTTTTAAATATTCATAATGATATGAAACTCTGATGAAAAGTAAAAAAAAAATAGACCTGACCGCTTACAAACAAAAAGTTAACATCATCTACAGCGCTTACGTTGTGTAGATAATGGTATCCTAAGCGGTAATTCAGCTACACAGTCGCCATTTTCTTTCTAATATTATCTAACGCGTATATTTTTGCGCGTCTTATCGACAGGTCGTTGACCTCGTGTATCTGCACGTGTATCCGTCTTTCTCGCGTTTGTATTCATGCTTACTCATAGCTGCCCAGAACGGCTGCTTCTTACCATTTTTGGCAACAGTATTATTTACTGAGTTCACTATATTTGCGCGTAGCATCTCACTGTAGCAGATAGGATACATGTATATATTAAGCTATGATAAATATATCTTGTAAATTGTCACTGATTAAATTAAGTGTACAAAAACGCAGCTACTTCTTAAATTAATTTTTAAAACCTTTAAATTCACTGAACATTTGAACGAGTAAATCTATTCCGGATAGACAGAGTGTCAGTTAAATATTTTTAGCTGAAAAAAATATTTTACGCAATTCTGTCTTTACTTTGAAGTATCCTCTATTAGAATTTTGCTCATTCTATGACCGCGCCGAGAGAAAAGCATCTGGCATATTAGTTTATTTTTTCTTTTTCACCAGAAAAACATTATAATTTAGCGAGCGAAGAATTTTTGATTCCAAATCGATCGACTGGAGAAAGGTGATGGTGACGAGTAAAATTTTATCATCTTATAATGATGGAGAGGTTAGGATTATGATACTATATCATATCGGACAGTATCAGATACATAATTCATAAAGATAACGGCGCAAACGAACAACTACAGCAGATATTATGGTATTTAATTTACAATTTAATGAACCGTACCGCGCCTTCGTAAAATCCTTCGCCTGGGAAGCGGGCGCCCGACGCTAAAAAACATGCATTGTATGGCTCGCTGTGTCTATTTTTAGATATAGCATCCTACTGGTTGCACTACCAAGATCAAGGTTACTCCGCACCCGGCTGGTCTTAGAATGTCAACTTGGGCCTAGGGATGGGAACAGGAATATATTAAGAATCGATGATTCGACTTGAAAAATGTTGGGAATTTAATTAACATTGCGATGGTATTCGTTTGCTTAGGTATTTGTTTTCCTATCGGTTTATATCAAATTTAATTTATTTCGTTGTTTTTTGTGGGATAGCAATAGTATATATAAAAAGATTATATAAGATATACCTAATATATACAGTAAATATTACGCGACATAACATTTTATAGGTGAATCTGCCGTCAAAGTTTAATGGGCTGAAAAGTTTCACCACGTAATTTAATTTTTTCAAATATTTTTCTAGAACAAAATATCGATACATATTCCAACCCTATGACAAGTAACAAATAC
>JADGIL010078141.1:0-10299 GCA_020352625.1 Cactoblastis cactorum
CGAGTGACAGATAACCCCCAAAAGTCTACAATTCTACCTTTACATTTTCTTATACTTGCATTATATTAATTTATCAAAATGAAAAGATTAATTCTTCTATTCCGAAACATCTTGAAATATTAATCATGAAAAAAATACTCGTTAGATATTGATTATAATTATAATGTACACAACGTTAATAAAAATCAGCATATTTTTAATGACCTCCGTAGCGAATTTCGTCCCCGGTTGGGATAAAATGGAAAAAGATCTTTTCTAAAGGGCCAAAAACTGTCCCGTAACACAAGTCTCGAACTAATTTTGGCGTTAAATATTTGTGTAATTGGTCTTATACTTATAAGTATTTAATTATAATTTCAATCACTCGAAGACAAAATCACCGTACGCTCCAATTGAGCCATGTAAGTGCTGGACAATCACGATTTCCACTGGTTTCCCTCCAAACCCTCGTTATGCTTTCTCGACAAATTGCATGAAATGCTATTCGCCCCGAGTGCGGTTTACGTAAGCGACAATTCCATCGTTGCGTAACTACAACCGGTGACAATTTGCGGGGCATTGTGCGTGTCGCCTGTCCACGGTTCCATTGACTTCCAGCGGGCCCCCGCTCGGCCCCTAGATAGGGTTATACCATCTACCATTAAAGTATCCTCTTTTTTCCATGATAAGAGCTAAATATCAAGAGTTAAAAATCTCCATAGACTCCTGCGAAGGGATGTCCAGGTAGTGCTTGTCTCTTGCAAGTTAAAAACCAGCGCTCAACGTCCTGATACTTTTGCATGCTGTATATCATAGACTAACAGTGGAATCTACAAACTTTGTGGATGAAGGAGAAGCGTCTCCTGATCTTACATATAGTTGCAAAGTTTTAGAAGGTTTGGGTTTAGCAATTTCAAAAACCCATACCTTGTATAATGCTGTTATAGAGGTAGATATTATCCTTTACTCAAGCTTCTTTTATGATTCTTTAAATTATCTTGTACTTCTTTATAGCTTATACTTATTTGTGCAATGAAATCGTGAAGTCACAATGGTGCTCCATTTTAGGATTTACCTTTTCACGCAAGCCCCCAAGTTGAGGATCCTAACACCCAATTTCTAAAAACTTATATAGGCGAGCTTTTGGTGCATATAGCATTATGCATTATAAGAATAAATTTATTCAAGAGGTAGCGTTGTATGTAAATACGTATTAAAAAGAACTTCGTTATAAAGTTAATTCGTCACCCAAATAATCCTCCAGATGTCATATGGATTGATTTAGTAAGTCATGTTAACATATTATTATCATGTTTTGAATATTAAAATGGTAACCCTACACTGCTGGCGACTATGACGTCGCGTCACGCGGGGTGCTCACTGCAAGAAGGACAATTTTATAAATTCTGCTATTTATGTCTAAACACTGGCCATTTAGGTTTCAAATGGCTTAAAGTGATAGCTGGGAGTTTAATGTCATGTCATGCTTGTGCTAATGATGGGGTACGTACGAATGCGCAAGCGCAAGTTCCTGTGAATGCTCTTAAGAGTCCAGATGGAATGCTTACATATAAAATGTTGCAATCTAACTATTGTAAATTAGTCTTGTGCTTGTGTGGCCATACTCTTTACTATTATAATTTTTTAACTACTAGACGGCTACCCATATGAATTTAAATAAATGTACTCATCATACATCACTTTTCTATCAAGGTAGAAAAAACCTGTGTTAAGAAAAGATGGAGGCTTTGCCCAACAATTGGACACTTCAATTGGTTTTTATTTTTAATTAAAAGAGGGAGGCAAACGAGCAGGCGGGTCACGCGATGTGATCACCGCCGCCCATAGACAACTGCAACACCCGCGGGCTCACAGAAGCGTTGCCGGCCTATAAAAAACCGAAAGAAGAATTTGGGCTCTCCCACTCACCAGACGAAGCATGGCGGCTGATAGCCACCATTCAGGACCCCGGACGAGCCGGCCCATTCATGCTGCAGGCTTAAAAAAGCATGCAGCAGGCTCATGCTATGAAATAAAATATAAAAGTCTGAAGAGTGATTTTGTAAGAAAATTTCATATCGTGTGTTTGCAATTAAGTAATGGTGCTTCTAGTATATGCAAAAGTGAACAGTATTTGTAATTAAGCTAGCTTTTATAGCTTATTACAGTAGTTTATTTGCCCGGATAAAAAATCTTTACAGAAATACCAAAATAAAAGCAATTTACCATTAGCTCTGAACTCCACGTTAAGAATCCGTGAGTCGTAGATGGCCTAGTTTCTTTGTTATGATAACATCAGTAAGGTAAAAATTTGAGACAGTAATTTTTTAATGTTAATAAGAGTGTAGTTTTAGCAAAATATCGTAAAGGAAAAAACACTTTTTTTTTAATAAACTTATAATTATATGCTATGAGTCACAATCTCACAGCAAAGCATTGCTCAAACAAAATTGTAGATTCGTGCTATCATAACAATTTTAGTAAACTGCTCGGAACCTGGTCGTCCGTCAAAATAATGAGCTTGTCATTTCTGAGAATCCGTGAACGAACTCCGCCACTTTAACGAGTGGACTTTGTTTCCAATGAACTGGACTATACAAATATGTGATGAATATCTTCGGTTGGGGAATTTGATTTTGAGATTTACAAACAAGTATCGAATCGCAGGAGCCCGGGGAGCGCTGGTTTGGTCGCTGGAGACGGTAAGGTGGGTAAGGTACTTAATGGGTTCCTTCCCTGCTATATAATAGATTTTACCTTAATTAATTTAAGGGGAAACATGCAATAATTTTGTCATATCTAGATCTATCTAGTGTCACATTGTACAGTACTTCGATTATAAACTGTTATTCGTTTTTATTAATCATCCCATGAAATTAAAGAAATAAACCTATGAACTTTAGTAACACAAGAAAAGCGGATAGCAAAATTTAAAAATTAGAAATTGTATTATTCTAGTGTTGCTTTTCATAAATTTGCCATTTGGAGTGAAAAAGAGAAGCTTGATAATATTTTGCCACGATTCTCTACTAAGTTAAGCTATGGTTTAATGCATGTAATGTAAACTTAAAATTATATCACGAACCACTACGCTCAGTTACAACCCTATTGGAAGAAGATTGAAGATGTACTTTTCAAATCGGAATTCGCATTCGAATACAACTTTTTTGAAGTACTTATGTACTAATATAATACAGCATAAAAATTCTCCGGTCACGAAGATAGAACGAGTTATTGGCTAGAGGTATTCGGCATACACGGTCAAGGGCGTTTTGTAAAAAATACACATTCAAATAACTTGCAAATTGTTACATGGTTTTTACAAATGATACGCACGTATACACATATATAAATATTAGTAATAGAAGACAAGATTAGACAGAATGTTAAACTTCAGTCTAATATCAGATCGAAAAGTTAAATTTTCTTTGAATTTTTTCAAAGTAACCAACAGTTAAAGTTGCTAAATTAACGTTAGATGCCTTACGGCGATTTAAAACATTGAACTTAAATCAGGAAAATAACAGTATATTGCAGCAATACAGTAAAATTTATATATTTTATTTGTCTATTCATATGTCCATGATCACTTCTATTCAACATTTAATCTTTTTTATAAATTATATCACCCTCGCAATCACATTCACCGGTAATAAAACCACTACATCTAATGCGTAACACATTTTTTATCCATTCGGCCATTAACCGGGACAGGCAATTAAATGTGAGTGCGTGTGAACCCATCAGTCACCCGCGTGGGACAGATCTTCCTAGGAACAGTCTCCACTGCGTGACGGTAAGTAATTATACCAGTATTTGCCAGTTAATTGTAGTAAAANNGTTTTCTGAGTGACGTTCTGTTACTTTGTTAATAATGAAACTTAGCATTTGAAGGAGAAATGCATTAATGTAGATTGAAGAACTTTCAATATCAACGAAATAACCCCTGGACTAAAATATTTATAACTAGCTAATGCCCGCGACTTCGTCCGTCTAGATTATTGTTCGGTTACAATAAATTATATCCTATCTTTTATTCTAGTCATAGTCCATCGCTGTGCCAAATTTCAGCCAGAAACGTTCGGTAGTTTATGTGTGATGCGTGTATAAACATACAGACAAACAAAAATTCTAAAAACAAACGGTTTGGCTTCCATAGGTCCTATAAAGAGCATCTATATATTTTTTTCTTAAATATCTCCCATGTACAGACATAGCCTATAACACAGTTAGAATTAAACACCTCTACTGGTTTTGGGGTAGACTCAAATAATTAATTAATAATAAGTTAATTAAAAATATCTAACAATTATTTTTAAGCCATGTTTGTGTCATCCGACAGTACAAAAAAAATGTATAGTGGTGTAAGAGAGAGACAGAACATGGAAAGCAATAGAATAGAAGTTGTTGGTATTAATCGGTACACTTACAATTAATTGGTACACTTACTGAATCTTTGTTTTAATTCTTTTCCTTGTATTGCTTAGCATAAGCTTGTCATCTAGTTCACTGATACCCTGTCCTGATGATCTATAGTTGTTAATACCACACATAAATATTGGTTCTTTAATTTGCTAGGCATAAGGCATTTCCGTTCGTATTTGATTTTTAACTTAGCATGCATTTCAATGAAAAATAATCTAATTCAAGAATATGATGATGAACCATCTATATGATAAAACGCTTAATATTTTATTCATTTTTTGCTCTTATCAGAATACTAGATTTATTTTAATCTCCGTAACAATTGTAAAGATAAACACATAGTCATTAAATGCCTTTGGTTATAAACCGGATTATTAAAAATAAATCATTTGTCATGTAATCTGCATCAAACGTTTTCAAAGTAAGCAATTTATTATATATGTAGAGTTGTGTCTGTTATATTATTATTGCGAGATCATAATATGAAGTGGTATCCACATTCCCAGTAATAGTAAATACAGGAAAGCAACCGGAGTGGAGGCAGCGTGGTAAACACCAGTTGTGGTCGCGAGGAATGCGCGCTAGCGGCGGCGGCGGCGCCGGCGCACCACCATACAATATCGAATACACAGAGCAAACATTATCAGCTTGACACGAGAATTCTCAATTGACCGATGAAAATCCTTTTGTTCATGTAAACTTAAGTACCTATTTATGTGACGCGTAAGTAATAGCATTTTTGTAATGCGATAAAACGTGCATACTGATATCTCAGGCCTAAAATATAACTATAAGTACACGTCAAAAATTTTAATTTTTACATAAAGCAGGGTACATTTAATTTAGAAAAACATCAAACTCACCTTAGACACCATGCAATCTGCTTTCTCGGGGCTCCGGAAAAGGTGATGAGCTGCAGCTTCAGATGCTGGGTTTTGTTGAGACACTAAACCACAGTTTGTGTTTGTTTTAATAGGATTTCGATATAATAGGATTTTATTTCAAATACATAGGAGGCGAATCAGCTGAGTGCTCTTATTAATATTTGAAAAGTATTCGTTAAGGCACAGTGTTGCCACTGACCATTTATTGGATTGTCATACACAAGGGAGAAAATTGCCGTATTTCAATAAAAAAAAATGCCGTACAGGGCATGTTTAATGCCCGAATAATCTTTTTTTAGGTGAACTGACAAACAAGCGACCATTTTTTAGAATATGTATTGCTTGTTTAATGTCCAAATGACTATTTTTTTAGGTGAATTATGCATGTTTAATGACCGAATGATGAGCTTTTAGGTGATCTGAACGCCAAATGACCTTTTTTTTACAAATTTGTTGTTATTTTTATGACGCCGTAATTTTAGCGTACGGTAATGCTCACCCAGCCGCATACCGTACAATCTTCTTATTAAGAGCTGAATTGCCATACGATACGGCAATTGCCGTACGTTTGGCAACACTTTGTAGTACTGCGTTTTAAGACCAGATGGAGCTAATAAGGTAAGCAATATAATTATATTATAATTCGATAAAAATAGTGGTTTTATAGATTAAAATTTCTTGTACTATTTTTTAAATTATAGCATAAACCTATTTTTTAACAATATTTGCCACATACATACGTATACCTATTGCCACACCACGAATTTCACTCAGAATTTAACTGGGTATCTTCTCCGTTGGTTCTTGTCTGCAATTATTCTCCAATGGATCACATGCCTGTTGGTCGACTCAATTGTATGACAATTACTTCTGTGACATTAATATTAATGTATAATTAGAAAAGTTCCATATATATCATATGACTGGTATAAAAACAATATATAAAGACCCCCTATATATTTTTTTCATAATATCTCCCATGTACAGACATCGGTCAGTTACATTGTTATTATATGTACCTATAGATTATTATAACAAGTTGTTCTTCCATACATACTTCATTCCGTGACTGCACCCTCTCGAGTCTCATTTCACGCTTCTTGGAAGGGAATTTTCAATCATTTCTTTAGCCAAGAAACTGTCATTGCGGGCAATATCTAGAAAAAATTACGGCTATGTAATCTTGTGACGAGAAGTCGCCAGGAACTGGTCCCGTGGGTTTTATCGCAGTGCTCAATCATAATTATGTATGTCACCTACCTTTGAAGTATAGTTGATCAAGGGAACGACTCTTTTTGCTGGGTCTGTCAAGCTAGTAAAGACACACAAAAGTAAAAATTACCACAAAGTACCACAAAAGTAAAAAGGCAGTAGAGTTTCACCAAGTTTTAGTAGGTTCGAGTCCCACACTTGTCCGGCTTCCCGTTACAGGTTTGATAAGGCGTGGATCTTTCCAGACGTTACTAAAAGATAATGACATTTTTAAGCAAGCGGATATGATTTTACGTTGATTTTATTTTAAGTTGATTCCGTAATCTTGAATGAATACATAAATACATCTCTAAAATAAAGCATCACCAATTCAAGTAATTTCACGTTTTCGATTACGATGTTATTTATTTACAATCTCAACTGCGTTTCTAAATTAAATCTATTAAAAGAATTTTCAGATAGTTTAACTTTCTTCTATATAAAACTAAAATAAATTACGAATGATTTTCACGATTTGTTAGTATTCTAGAATGAAATAATAAATGCCAAGTGCGAAACGGACACGGCCACGTGGCCCCGCACCATTAACTTTTAAAAAATTGCAAAAAAATTACGTTTATTCGACAGATACGAAATAGCTTATATTATCGAAATTATCCTATTATTCATAAAATAATTGTTTGAATTTGTTCAAATAGGTTTAAATTAATTTCCGTTTGAAGTATTTATTGAAATAAAAATATCGCATAAAGATAAGAGGGGAGGCGGGGCAGACTTTTACTACTAGAGCGATTATTTTTCAAAACATTGGTATAATCAAAAAACTGTTTCAGGAACCACTTTATCACTTACAAAGATCTTTTTAGTTCTCAGTTACATGGCATAGTTCAAAATCATACTGCATAGTTTTGTAGCGGATCATTGGATACATCCATCTTCCAAATTAGTCTTAGTCTCCAAATAAAATAAGTGTGACCGACGGACATAATAAAACTATATTTTTGCCGTTTGGCTACGGAACCCTTAAACAGCTATATTATAAAAATTAAAAACACACACATATTCCAGGAAAGATAGAAGATACAGATTCAAGTATTTGCAGCCCGAGCCGCGATCCTCTGAAGAAAGATCAGATTAAAACGAGTGAACGTGCTCTTTAGGTTACATTTTTTTAGCAGTAACGTGATAACTTCATGACTTATATTTATGTTGAACAAAACAATTACACTTATATTTCCTTTGTTTCTTCGCTTGTACTTTTTGTTAGCCGGATTAAATACTTTATACATTACTAATTTTTAGGTCTGCAAAAAGTTAAATTGATAACGTGATCAATTTATTTTTATTTCGCTCACATATTTTTTATTTGTAGAAACATTATTGATATCAACGCTTCTGTGTAATCACAGAGACTTCCTGAGCTCATATAAAAATTTAATGAAGAGATTAAATACTTGCATTTCTTGGCTGTTATATTCACACATAATACTTATTTAGTCATGAGACAACAATTTTGGTTTTTAAATAGTACATGGTAGTGTTTTAGAGTCACTTTTTTATGAAAGAGGGAGACAAACGAGCAGGCGGGTGAAGAGAGTTGTACATCATCAACTGATAGTTTACTTTGTACACTAGTTACTGTGTACCAAGCTTCAATCATCGGCCATGATATGTGATCCTACGCACTACTGGATTTTAATACTTAAATTGGCCAAGTGCGAGTTACTATGGATGGATATAATAAACATACAAGGTAGCAGTGTGAACACTTCCCTATGCAGTACGTAATCCTACAAAATATTATGTAGCGCCCTAGCGACTCATCTGTCCACGGCCTGTGCATGAGCAATGACTTATTTCAGCGTGACCACAGTATACAAAATGAGCAGAAGTGCGACTCCACCGCCTAATGTCAACTACACCTGCTTGGTCATCTACACTTGGTAAGTAATAAACTTGGGCAATTTGATGTGTTGTAAAATAACCATGATAGTTTCCGAGAATTTAAAGCATGGCGTAGCTGTCTTAATACGGCCGACCAGTATTTGCAAGTGCTTGTAGAGAAACTACTTATGAGATAGTTGTCTGATATAACTCTAGTCTACTCTTATTTTTAACAGCCAGTCGTTTTCTGCCTGGTTTACCCTTTTAGGCAATTGTTTCAAACATGGGCCCTAAAACGATTATTTCAACAATAGTGTGGTTGGTATGATGCTTAAAGGTACGTCATAGAAAAGCAAAATAATTAGAATCAAACTTGTAAAATTTTAGCTGCTAAATAAAAATGACGAATTAGAGTATGTTACATAGTATGATGTGAGATTACTGTTTTCTTAAGTATTGTGGCATTGACTTGAATCAGCGTGGCCGTGAAGGGCAAGGCCATGCGGCCGACGACCGCTTTCGGAGATCGACTCGCGTACTGTGTCACAAAATATATCTAGCACCAAAAATGATACCTTGAGATATACAGCGCCTACGCACGGTACAGGACGCAATATCCCTCCTAATATCCTTTACATTTTTGTAGTAAATTTTCAAAAAAAGTAAATTAAATTTAAATAGTAAAATAAAGTTAAATATAACAATTTTCATTTACAAACTTACCTTACGTAAGTTTGTGTTTATTTTATTTTACTCGGTTAAAAGCTCGTTATTGAACGAGTTTAGATTTGTTACCTTTCTCTGTCCTAATTATTTTGTCCGATTTCGGCCGAATCACGAAGCGTATAATGTTTATTGTAGGAGTTACAAGCACTTATTCAAATTAAATAACAAAACTAAATATTATGATTTTATAATATTTTACTTAATTTACAACTATACTTATGTTAAACCAGAATCTATCTCTGTTTTATGATAATAAGTCATAATAATTAAATTAAATTGGGTAATAGTCATTACTTATGAAACGTACTTATAGCGCGTTGATATCTTTTCTACGACAAATAAAATATTTAATTACATTATTAAATTACATAACAGTTTAATCAAGTAATTTCATAGGTGATTCACTTTACATGTTATATAAAAATGTATGTATGAGCATTCCGTTTATCGTAAAGAATGATTAAATTACAATTGAATTGGTTTTTCTTGAATTTTTCAATCTTTTATCGTAATATAGTAACTACATTTTTCATATTTCTAAATTCCTTCTTCATATTCTTAATTTTATCAAAATGTATTTTATTACATCCAAAAATAGTTAGATACGTCTCATATACACTTATTTTAAAAAAAGGGTTTTCAAACGTATGCTTATATCAATGTATCATTCTTCACTATTACTAATATTGTAGTGGTGAGGAGCCAACTACAGGCTTCTTTTTAGCCTGTAGCACGAATGGGCCGGCTCGTCCGGGGAAGTACCACACTCCCACAGAAGACCGACGCGTGAATGGCGGTTGAGCCGGGGGCCCAACTTCTCTGCCCTCCCCAAATGGGAGGGCGGAGGTTTTTTACAGGCCGGCAACGCTTCTTAAACCCCGCGGGAGTTGCAGTTGTCTATGGGCGGCGGTGATCACTTAACATCTCGTGAGCTGCCTGCTCGTTTGCCTCCCTCTGACATAAAAAAAAATGTATCATTCACTATTACTAAGTTCTAAGATACTCGTTCAAAACTGGTTTACCTGTACAACCGAAACAAAGGCACAAATCCACTAAAACGTTTAAAATACCGATTCAAATCAAATCAGCACGAGTACATTCAACTGCTCATCAATTAACTCTGGTGATTTTGTAAAATTTTAGAATATAGACTCTCCATTTCAGCAATAAGATCACCATTCAACTGAAC
>JADGIL010078216.1:0-14855 GCA_020352625.1 Cactoblastis cactorum
TTCTTCAAGCCATTTAGGCCCTAGGAGGGAACATAGAAATCTACATACATACACCCGAAAAACATAACCCTCCTTCTGCCGCAGTCAGGTAAATATTCAACTCACTGAAGACGTGCAGACATCGACCTCCGTGGTGTAACGTGACTGACTGTTACCTAGAAGGCCCCGGGTTCGATCCCCGGTCGGGTCATGATGGAAAATTATATTTTTCTGATTGGCCTTGGTCTTGGATGTTTATCTATATGTGTATTTATTATATAATATAATATCATTGAGTCAGTATTTCATAAAACAAGTTTCGAGCTTAGTTTGGGGCTTACTCAATCTGTATGATTTGTCCTATATATTATTATATGATATATTATTATTTATTTATATAAGTAGGCGCTTCGAGCCCATTCTTGTAAGTTGCGCACACATAACAATACACTTTTATAGACGTGATTGCGCTTTCACGCAACGATCGATAATGTATCGAGTTAATTTACGCACATTTGAATGCATACAAACACAAAAATCAGCACCTACGGTACCGGAAATCGCACGTTTCAAATACGCCTTGTAATAAGAGCTTTAATAACACAAAAACATTTACATTTTTCAGTTGAAAATAATTATTTAATTGGTATTTGTTTAACCTTTAGAGACTTCCTTTTCTTTAAAATCGTAACATTTAACCCTTGGATATTTTCTAAATAATTAAAGAAAAATGGCAAAATCATGTCGATATTTATACATTCCGTCATTATTTGTTCTGTTTTTAATATTTGTTGTTACAGTTGCAAGAGAAATATGTATATCATCTGTAAATTTTAAACGTCTAGCTATTACAATTCATCAAATACAACCTGGTAGTAACATTGTCCCTTATAAACCCTTTGGATACGGAACTTTTTACGGAATTCTTTATGTTATTATTAGGTGGAGTTCATAGGGAGGGAGAGTCGACCATGGACGTCTCCGCAGACCTGACTGAGCTAGGACGCAGCAACACCCTAGTGGTTTGTAGCGGCATCAAGTCCATACTCGATATAGGTAGAACGCTCGAGTTCTTGGTGAGTATACTGTTAAAGATGCATATTCATAATATTTAAATTTCAAGTTTGACCTTTGTTGATCTTAACTAAAATGTTGTCGGCCATTGAATCTCTAAAAACTATTAAACTCTTCCACTGACTCTGACTGACAGACAATGCACAGCCGAAAATGAATTCAAAAAGCTGGAATTTGGCATATATGTTCCTTGGAAAGTGTAGGGAAGCACTAAGAAAAGATTTAAGAAAATTGCACCCAGAATGAAAGTTAATCTACGCAGGTTAAGCTACGGGTAAAATTAGTTAAAAATTATAGGACCATCTAGAAATACTTACTATGATTTAATTTAGATTTATTATTGTATTTAGGAAACACAAGGCGTGTGCGTCTGTTCGTTTGGCGCGTCAAACGAATTCCCGGCGTTCTACACCCCGCGGTCAGGTTACCACGCCCCGCACCGCGCCCCCGACGCTGTCGCCGCTGCACGCTTGCTTCAAGCGTCCCGCGCTTACAGACTCGCTTCTGGCATTGTTGTAGCTGTCCCCATACCAGAGGAATATGCTATGGATGGTATTCTTCGACTTAATTTACTTTTTAGTGTAGAAAGCTTGCGTGTTACGGAGAATGTTACGCTAGATGTGCAGGGTTATGCGTAAAGATCGTATTAAGAACTCTCACATCCGGGGCAGTATTTATGTCTTGTGCAAACCGGCAAGTTATGTGGGTAATAAATGTCTCGCTAAGCCGCCTCTGTCAGGGCCTGGTAGAAGAGGCAGACCCAAAGAATGTTTGCTAAACGTCGCCAGGGATGACATGCGTGTCAATCGTCTCACAATATGGAATGCTAAGGAACGTGCAAAGTGGAGGGGTAAATATAGGAAAGCGGACCCTGGGCCCCGAGCCTCCGTAGCTGCGGTGCTACCGGGATAACGCTCGTATAAAGAAAAAGGAGTATAGAAAACCTGCGCCATGTGTGTGTTTCTCTCCACAACTATGTAGAAAGCAGGACGTTGTACTACATATCTGGAAGAAAGTTTAATAAAGTTAAATATTATATTCAGAATGGAATTGATGATTAAATGCATAGAAGACAATTCCAAGTTTGAACGGGAGGGGCCACCCCGGGCAAACTAACTTCAGCATCGAAAAAGTAATTATCTACAGGAGTTTTTATGACTATGAGTTGGACTTCATTGCTTTAATTTGAAAAATTAGATTTACTGTTATTGTCTGAGTTTATGATTTAGCAAAATTTTACATAGTTGTATAGAAAATTCAGAGTAATGTTATCACGAAATAATAAAAACAGTTTTTATAATTTTTGCAGAAAAAGTAATCGGACAAGCCATTGAATGCGCATTAGAAGATGCCAAAGAGAAAGGGATTCGAGGCAAAGAAATTACGCCCTTCATATTGGCCGCAGTTTCCGAAGCCACCGCCGGCTCTTCACTTGCTGCTAGTATCCTTTTTGAACTGTTCTAGAATTTCTATTATCTCAAATCTTTAGCTTTATAAACACAAATAACTTTTTTCCTGTCACATTGAAAACCCAAAAAGCATTTCATACTTTAATTATTTTTAATGTAACCAAATTATTGATATATAAAATACTTGAATCCATCAAGATTAGCTACCGTCCTGTGATTGAAATTTGTCGTACTTGGCAAATGACGCAGTGGAGCGGGCAAAACGAGTCCACGTTGCTTCCTTTTCTGTAGAATTTAATAAGCATGTACTCCTGGATAATAGCTTTCTAATAGTGATTTTTTTTTAAATGTACTTTCAAGAATAAATCCTTCATACTTGCTGTATAACCAACTTAAAAACTTTAACGTTTTATAATTAATAGAAATAATTAATTTAACAGTGTTAAAATTTTGCACCAACTACATTTTACACCTCAAGTAACGATCAAAATGTTTAATTAGAACTTGGTCCATTCCAGCTGCGTAACTCTGTCGTAAATTAAATGTATAGAACCTCCGACGATCTCTAAATGATAATAGGGAAGCTAATTGCCTAAATTTCTTTCCTTAACGACTCGCAGACATCGCTCTTATAAAGAACAACGCGAGAGTCGGCGCCGACATTGCCGTAGAATTCAAAAAGCTGAACAATGTAGACAATTTTAATATTGAATTCCTTAAGGGTGCGGCGAGGAGGGAGAGCGACGTTCTCGTCATTGGAGGGGCCAATGTGGATAAGACGTACAGGGTCTCTGAAGATAATATCAAGGTAAATAAGTGATTATTAGTTGTAAACTTTAAACTTTTCTCAGTTTCTCTTATCCAAGTTTTGTCCCTCGTTATATTTCTTATTTACTTCGCACAATCTCTATATACATATGTATATACTTTGTTATGAGACTGTAAACTGCAAAACAATTTTTTTTTATATTGTGTAAAATTCCAATTCTAATATTATTTAATATTTTTTATGTACTGTTCTTTGTCAGCCAGTCTCAAATAGACAAATTAATTATAATCAGAATAAAATATAAGTATGCAAAAATGACATCTAATTTCAATGGTATAAGACCTTCATGGGCGGATTTTTTTTATTAAACCTGCCTGTATTACGAAACGGAAACAGGTGTGCTATTTACTGCTAAATATTTAGTTTGAAATGTGTATGACTATTTTAAATATTTAATTTTATTGCAGTTACGAGTATTATAGAATAGAATGTATCTATTTTTATTCTGCCGTAGATGTAAAATTACTATATTTATAAGCAGTCATCCTGTTGATAACTTAGGTAAGAAATAAAAAATAACAATTTTAACAAACTCTTTATTTAATGCATTTATTATGATAATATTAGCTCTCAGTCGCCTAGTGCGTACCTTCGGAAAGTTGTAACAACTCTACGATAGTGATAATCACACAATAATAACCACAGATATCTACAGAGGTTAACACAAATAATTCTAACACCAGCAGATGATAGGCCAAGCTCACATTCTTCTTTCTGCAAATTTTTGATGCCAATAGTGTCTGTAGAGGCTATATCCTTCTAAATGGTGCATAAGGTATACATTTGCAAAAAAAAAGGATTGCCAACTCTAATTGTTTATTGTAGTTACAATGAAGAAATCTTATGAAAGTGACTGAGCTCCGCTTGGCTCTTGGTCTACAAATTCGAAGTTAGTTGGGAAGGGCAGGCAGCACATCAGGGACGGGGTTGGACTCCATATCATATTGATTAGTTTACAAAAAGTAACGTCAGTTATATACGATTTAAAAGCCAAGGCACATGTTATTTTACCGTTTTGGAAGTAATACAGGATTTAGATTGGATCCTAACTACAAATTATTCAACTTTCCGAATATAGGTACAAATTTTAATAAGATTGGTACATTCATATGACAACAATATTAAAAAACTATTTTTCTGCATAAATTCACAAAATATTATACCTACTCTAAGCAAACATAATTTCATACTCATTATTATAATATATGTATGTTTCTATAAATTTACGTCATAATAAGTACAAATATGTAGGTAGGTATTCGAACATTGTATTAACTTTACATACAAGTAGATTTTGAATGAACGCTAAACACGCATGGATCTGATTATCCTTAATTTGACACAGCCATTAATTTACCTACAATCGTTCGTATGATTTACAGTAATGGGCTCAATCTACGTCCATGGCGACCTCTATTTAGCATTTAGTACGCTTGCTCTAGGAGTATCGGTATGATAAATTCGTATGAAACATTTAAAATTCCTCTGCTGTAAAACAAATAAGTATATATTTTTTGCTTTATATTGTTATAAGCATATAATAGTAGGCACTACGTCTTTTAAGCTCATATCAGTACTATTTCTGTCGATCTGTTCATGCACATTAATATTCGCATTCTACACTTGTACAATTTATTACATTATTTATTTACAATAAACTGGCTCGTTAAAAATTCAGGTCTAGCTGGCAAATGTGTTTTCTAGCCCCAGTCCGTTCTTTATATTTCTTTCTATTCCTGCGCTCATTACAAGTGTTGAAATTATCTATACAACCCGTAGCGCTGTTGCGTAGAGCGCTACATGCTACGACGTAGCTCGTGGCGTAGCATTTCGCTTGATAAAAAGGGACTTTGCTTCACTTCAGCATAATGAATTTTCACATTTATATATATGAAAACAAATCAAAAACGGACTTTCAATGGGACTCATGGATCCTATTTCATACTTGAAGTAAACATGACAACTGTCTGCGATATACATAAAAATAATTGACTGTAATTATTTGAAACTCCTTAAAACATTATTATGATTTAAGCACGTGTCGCTAATTTAAGCAGTGGGATTTTCATGTTGTTACTAATAGAAAATCTAGAGCTACGAATACTGGTCGGAACATACATATGTGTCAGATTTTAAAAGGAAATAATATTATTTGTTTATACTAAACTAAATCTATTAAAGAAATTTGGTCTAAAATTTCAAAAGGGGTTTATAAAAGCTTTAAATACTTATAGATGCTTGTAAACTAAATAAATACTAATAATATTTATAGACAAAGTATAATGGAAATCTTATAAATACATCGTAGTCTCGTAAAACTATTGGTATACAATTAAAAGCTGCTGAAACTTAGCGCTAAGTAACATTTCATTTTAATTTTTATTCTGGGTTGTAACGATTTATCTTAAAATCTTTCTAGCCGTTAGTGGTCCATTAGACCTTTGTATATATGTGTGCTCGCAAATTGTTGATCACTCCTTTGAATCCGTATTGTCTTTCCATCTCCCTGTATGGCATAAAACGAACGTACACATATTTAACGAAATATTTACTGCCAAGCGTAGGAACTAAACACAAGCTTTGCTCGTGAAAATCATCTCTTCTAAATTATTAAACACTACATATCTCGTCCTTTGCACTTAGTTCACGGGTTCAATCTTTATTTACTGACACAACACAGACTCGCGACGCTGGAACTGATTGGACTCAATTATTACTATGAACAATAACGTACAGAGTCACACCGAAACGTTTCGGCAATCGCAATTGACATTAGCGATGAGAATACGCACGATGCAAAAGCTTGTTCGTCTGTTCGGAACATATAAAACTCTTATTAAGTATTATTTACAAATCATATCCAAATTAAACAATCTTGTTCTTGAATGTTTCAACAAACTAGGTATAATTTCTATATTTTACTATGAAACAATCCAAATAAAACACTGGTTTAAATGAAATTATCGAACTTTTACACACACTTCGTTTAATAAAACAGATTTATATGTTCTGACTGGAGAAACCGCAGAAGCTAACAAACGCGCGCAGAGCTCACAGCTCGAATTCGGAGCGGGTGTGACGGCGGTGGTCGAGGCGTACCCGCGCGCCCGCGTTGGCACGGCGCACACACACTGGCGCGGCGTGCAGCGGCGGCAGGTCGACCTCGCAGCCTGCGGTCGGGAACGACCGCCATCGCCGTCCGAACAACCGCTCCAAGTAACATCTTAGTCAGATTCTAGTCGCCGCGTTGTCAGCCGCTAGTGGTCTATATTCGCCGCGAGCCAATTCCCGCATCTCGCAGTTATTATTCCCGTTCACCGTCTTTGGACCCAGAGCTTCGTCATGTATACTTCGCCTGGGGCAAGGGTCAGAGGCGCGACCGAGCAAAGCTTCTCGCTCTCCAGCGCGCTCGGGGCTGCCACCGTGAGCACGCACTCCACCGTTTGCATTAACTGCATTCACTATTACCGTTTGCGAGAGCGGACCTCCGTGAATTGGACTACCGTCCAGAAGTTCTCCCGCCCCGAGTTCGCTTCGTAATATCCTAATTTTCTGAATCATCTCTTTTATTTCGTAACGGAGGATTCCAAGGAAGCACAACTTTAAAAATGCTATAACGCAATATCCTAGCACAAATAACGCGTCTGCAGTTCGTCTGAGCCACACGAGTAGTCGTTCTGCACACGCTGCTGTATGCGGTGCACAATGCACCGACGTGAAGGGTGCAGGTGGCGAGACGACTGTAGTTGCGAGCAGAGACGGCGTCACTGCGGGCGTATGCGCCGGGATTCTGCAGCAACTAGGTGGTAGAATAGTTCTATTAAATGCGGCGAAATCCGCCGGTCCTGTTACTCCGCAACAACGCTGCTCTCTTTGAAGGCGATCCCAAGCCTCAGAGAAATCCAAATCAGTATCGTAATCTTTTGCCAGTCGGATTCTTAGCTGCGGGCGTAGTTCCCGACAAACTCTTTCGAATCTAAATGCCCAATAAACTCCAATAGCTGCGTCACCCACCAGCAATGCCAATAGAGCAAGCCAATAGGCGTTTAACATGCGTTCAGATAAACGTAAAGCTGCCAGACAGCCCAGCAGCTGCAGCAGTCCTGCTTGTGCGGGCAAGGCAGCGTACCCATAAAGGAAGCCGGGCTGAGCGGCACCGAGGCCGGGCACTAGCGCGCGACGGTAGTCGGAGAGTGCGCGGCCCGCCGCCGCGCAGAATGCGAGCGCCCCCAGTAGCAGCGCGCCATTGCACGCATAGATCCAGATGCGGTAATAGCGCATTGCGCGATGCGCGGCAGGGTGCGCGGGGCGCGCGGGCGGCGGCAGCGTCATGGTGGCGGGCGCCGCGTCATGGCGCCGCCCGCGCCCGCGCCGCCGCCACGCGCTGCGCCCCACGCCTCTGAAATATATTGCATCTCATAAACATTACAGAGGTCGAAAACAGAAATAGCCACAGATCAAATAATGGACATTGGTATATATTTTTATGAATTAGACTGTTATTGATTAAGAAAGCGGTACTCACAATCCGCCGCCCGTGCCGTGGGCGAGAGTCCTGGCTAGTCACAGGAGAGGCCGCGTAACTCTGAGCAGGGCTCCTACCACGCCCGTTCGTGTCCTGGAACAACCACACACAGTCACAAAATTTTCTGATCAAAAGTGTATTTGTTTATTAAAATTATTCATTTAGATTGTAAATTATATTTACTCGATTTCGACTCAAACAAAAGATTTACCGAATGATATTAGATGCTCTTTCGCCATTTATGCAACGAAAAGTTGTCAAGTTGCCTACAGCCCTTTGTGTAACCTATGTTGTACATTTTTAGTTAAGGCATCTGGTGAAAGAGCGAGACTCATCAGACACAGGTTTTTTCTAACTTACTGCTACCTGTACATTATGTTGTACGTTAAAAGAAATAAAGAATTTTGAATTTGAAGATGTAACGACTAAATGAATTGTTTAGCCTTTCCAAAATCAACAGAAATTCATTTAGCGCCGGGTAAATGTCATACGGTCTCTTACGGCGCTTCACTGGCAGCATAATGTCAGTTCAGAGCTATTTTCGGAGTGGTATCCTACGTTCCCTAGAGCCTAATAGTAGGTCATACCCCTTCCATAGGCAATAGAGAAATGGCAAGTTACATATATACAGGAGTTGACTTTTTCATAATCAGACTTTTCACAATAGACTTAGTACGTATAAATAATAAATATATGTATGTATGTATGTATATAACTTATACGGACAAATCACACATAAAATCATCAAAATACAAGATCACAGTAAGTAGGTTAGAAAAGGTAGGTGTAGGTTAAAAAGCTTTATTTTCAACTTTTAGCTAAAAGTTTTTACACCTACTTTAAAAATAAAATAGATGTTCTAAGCATTATTATGTAAGTTTTCCTTTAGCATCAATAAAGCATAGCTATAAATAAGAATTATTACAATTTTTTATTATACAAAATCAACAAGTAATTTTTTTGTTTAACCTGTCACAATATAACGAAATGCACGTCAATTTCCCTTTCCTTTTGCGATGGGGGTTAAACATAACTAAGAATACAATCGATAAAGTCATTTTCCTAACAATAAAAAAAAAATATTATCCAAATCCGTTCACCCGTTTGGATGCCATGATGCCTCAGAAAGAATGATGCACACACATCTTAAACTTATAATTTTGTTTTGCATCGAGGGCTAAAGAGATATGTATAAGTACCTAGATGGATTACGCGGAAATTATAATCAATATTTACAATATTCACCCGAACTTATTTTGGGGTTAACTCAACCTATGTGATTTGTCTATATATATATTTATATATTTGATTTAATGTATGTAGATCGCGAATTTAATGATAAATGAGTTTATATATAGCTTATTATAGGTTCTACTTATATTCTATCACAGTGACAGAACCAAAGTCAGCTCCGAATTATATTTAACAAGAGATGCTATCGTGTCTCATATTTTTCTTAAATATATTTTAATGGCTTTTGAAAACTGCAACATCCTTAATTGAATAACAATTTAAATGATACAAAAATATAATATTACCCGAGGTTAGCCATATTAAATGTATTCGGCTTAAGCTATATGTATGCCTTCATATTTATTTTATACAAACCCGTAACTTAATTTTCTTTTAACATTTGGCACTTAACTTTGTGAAAATTTGCTTATATCATCTCTAGATAATTGAATAAAATAATCAAATGAGGTTGGATATTATATCAATGGGTCCGTGTTTAATCGCTGCAAACAATGCCTCGACGGCCTCCACCCTGTCTAAATTCTCCTGTCAACACCTGTGACATTACTTAGATTTAAAAAATCCACTATTAATGTTGATAAAAATCTATCTATACACATCTGTCTAGACACATCGCATTGGAAAGTTGAAAAAAAGTTGATCGAGCCGATAGTCGGTCGGATATAAGCCAATAGATCCATGTTTAATCGCTGCAAACAACGCCTCCGCCCTGAATAGATTGGACTGTCAACAGCTATGACAATTTAATGCAGCCACGATAGGCTAACGGGCGGACTTGCATTTTATTGCGACTATAAAACCTTCCGTTTTGATTTTCTGTTTGTTACTTATGATTGATCGGGATAGGTTGATAAATTTTGAATTATTCTGGAGGAAAATGTGTTTTCTCGGTCATCGTTTTGGCAATAAGTCACATATCTATCTCACGAGCTTAAAGAGCAACTTAATAAGGGCTCGAGATTTTGTCTTTTAATATATTTTTTTAATTTTGATGTTTACAACCAAACCCAAAATGTGCAATAATTTTTCTGTAAAGTTTACACATAAAAAATATGAATTACATTAGTAAGTCATATTTTTTAATCTATTACTTGGAGATTGTTAACGTTTATATTATACGGTATAGTACCTAACAATTGTATAACGGACAGGCTGTTCTATTTTCCTAAATAACCAACAAATAATGTTTATTCTACCAATGTATCAGATGCCAAATTTGTGTAAGATAAAAATATCTAAATACAGGTATTAGCCATTTTCAACATGTGAAGGAGGAAAAGTGTTTCGTAACACTAGCAAACAAACCATTTTAGTCGAGTAGTACTCGGTGGATTAGTCTGTTGTGTGCTGAATGGATCCC
This sequence comes from Cactoblastis cactorum, assembly GCA_020352625.1. Taxonomy (NCBI): domain Eukaryota; kingdom Metazoa; phylum Arthropoda; class Insecta; order Lepidoptera; family Pyralidae; genus Cactoblastis; species Cactoblastis cactorum. The sequence continues at coordinate 10,431 of JADGIL010078216.1, forward strand.
ATGCCAAACAAATAGTGGAGAAGTGATCATACCTCGAATCACAAAAGAAAAAAACTATTGACGATACACATGTACTATTGTCTGTTTGAGTTGTCGTGGTAGCTTGAAAAAATGTCTATAAATTGACAATCTAAATATTTAATGAAATAAAGAATACGAAAATTAGAAAAAGAAAAAGGATTCACTGAATTTTTATGATGTTTTTACAACTACAGGTAAATCTACAGACAGTATATGTATATTATGTTTTAATAATATGCAAAATTGGGAAGATGTTAGTACCCTAAATGCATACCAATTTGATTTATATAGTCACAATTTGCATTCAAAAAGTACATACAGATTTTAAAACCATCTGCAACACAACTGTGTAAAACCGCATCAAATTTTGTCCAGTATTTATATCGGGATACTGACAAAACATTTCTCCTATATTTTTTCCTTTTTGATATATTCTGTATACAGATATTAACCAGCTACCGTTAAAAAAAATACTAGCACTACTAACTTATGCCCTCGACTTCGCCTGCGCGTAAATTCTATAGTCAATATCTCGGGTTCTAAGCGGCATATCAAGATGAAACCTATGCTATATTTTAAGTTAATCTTCTACAATACAACTATGAAAACCGCACCAAATTCTATTCAGTAGTTTTTGCGTGATCCCCGTACCAACTAGAGACAGACAGAAAAAAATTCCAAAAATAATTGTTTTGATTTCTATGGGTATATTTAGAGATGACAACGACTGTTCTGTATATTTATTCTGTATATTTACACGGTAAAATAAAGCAATTATTCCGACCCTTTCTGTCTGAAGTAATTTCTTTTGTATATCCTCGGTTAATTTGCCGTTAACTAGACGTAAAGACAGACCGGCACAATATTTGAACGGGCGAGGTCGTCCTTGTCTCTGGTTGACTAGTGACGTGGGTCGGGTCAAATTAGATGAACTCTCTTATCTGAGAATCTACTGAATTAAAAATATTTTAACGACCTCGTCGGCACAGTGGTAAAATCCTTGCTAATAATGGATGTTTATCTGTATGTAATAATAATTATGTATTTGTAAGTGATGTATTTGAGAGTAATGAATACGAATGTTGATAAATGGAAGGGGAGAGGCAAACCAAAGAAAAGATGGATAGACTCTGTGAAGAAGGATATGAGGGAAATGGGTGTAAATGACCTTGTGACAAGTGATAGTGGAGTATGGAAGAGTAAGACATACTCGTACTGCACTATCACTCAGGACAGGGCAGGCAGATGATGATGAATAATAATTATGTATTTATTATGAAATATATTATCGTCGTTGTGTTAGTATTCCTTAAAACAAGTTTCAAATTCATACTCTCTGAATAAAATAACCGTGCAATTCATACTCTCTGAATAAAATAAGGACAGACAGGCAGAATGAAATAATATATCTAAACATACACTTAAGCTACAAAAATGTACGGATTTTAGGTTAAATAAGCTCATTCTACACACCCATTTATGAAAAAAAATATCACTATATTTGGAATGAATTAATGAAATTTGTGTGTAACCTTTTTAAGTTATCATTAGCAAGAAATAAAGTAGCACAATGTTTGAACGGTCAAAGTCGGCTATTTCTGGGTGACTAGTGATGTGAGTCGGGTCTAAACTAGACGAATTCTCTTATCTGAGAATCTACTAACTAAAAATATATTTATATTTAATAAAATGTGTATGGAAATATAATGGATATTAACTTTCTAAAAAACCGGCCAAGTGCGAGTCGAACTCACGCACGAAGGGTTCCGTACCATTATCTATGAAAAACGGCAAAAAAAATCACAATTGTGTATACCCCTCTGAATTATTATTTTTTTATGAAAAAAAAAATGGGCAAACAAGCAGTCGGGTCACGTGATGTTAAGTGATCACCGCCGCTCATATACACAGAAGAGGGGTCACAGAACCTTTGCCGGCCTTTAAGGGATTTATACGCTCTTTTCTTGAAGGTTCCGATGTCATATTGGTCAGGAAATTCCGCTGCAGGCACCCCCCGTGATAGATTCGGTAGAAAATGCTCAGAGATGCAACATCTCTGCGCAGCACCAGACTGTCCAGTTGATTGATGAGGTCTCGGCCGTCGACGATTCGCATCGCTCGACGTTGAACGCGGTCAAGGGGAAGAAGTTGATACTGGGGTGCCCCAGCCTAGAAGTATTATAGCCTAGTAAGAAGTGGGAACAGTATTCTACGTAGGGCCTCATCTGAGCCTTGTAGAGTTGGAGGCGGTATGAAGATGTAAACTACTCCTCGCCTTACCAAGCACACACTGCTTTTTCAAGGCCAATTTGGCCTTGTCCTCCAAATGACCACGGAACTAAACGCTACTCGAAATGTCGACGCCGAGAATACCAATATTTGGTTTGACATCAAGGGAAGTGTTCTGAAATTCTGGAGATACACAAGGAGTTCTTTGTAAGGTCAAACTGAACAAGGTTACTATCACCCTAGACCGAAACATGATGAAAGGCTGTTTCGATTTCAGACACAAGTTTATTCCGACCCTCAGAGACATACCTATGCCTGAGAAATGCCTGCATAGTCAGGGTAGGTATAATGCATCCACATAGCAATAGGCCTCCATAATAAATAATATTTATGTTGGAGTAGCAACAAGAAGTACATCATCTGTTAAATTTTCAACTGTCTAACGTTCATGAGATATAGTCTGGTGAAAAGACAGCGAAGTCTTAGTAATAGACTTCCTGTGGTGGCCCTTAGGGTACGGAACCCTAAAAAGAAAGAAAATCAATGACGGTCTTATTATTTCGTAAGCCTTTTAATATGCACACACGCACATTTTATAAATAAATAATTGCCCGTAAAATGTATTGTATAATAATTTTAACGTAAAAAGAAATCCGAATACGACAATAAGGTTTCAGTGCTAAGTGCCAAAATATTTTTTCATAAATAATAACTGTTGTGTCGAAGGCTGTGGCCTATGACTGCGACCCACTTTTCTCGCTACGCAATGAGCGTGTTTTAAAGAACCTCTGCATTCTTAAGGACACTTTCCCTGTGAGCGTTCCTAATAACGACGCGACATCGAATCGTCGGGCACTCTCATTAAGCTTAATGGTGCCAATCAATAAGAAATTGCCAAAATAAGGGAGGGAAATACTGCGGCGCCCAGCGTTTCTTGGATTGTCTACATTTTGTATTAACATAGCTTATATTTCCGAACATAATTTGCCCGTTTGTAATTCATAATATAATAAGATGCCGCTACCAGCTCCCTACTACAGGAAATTGGTTATCCATTATTCCATTATACAGTGTGTCAGGTAAATTCTCGTAATATTCCGATGTATGAAATTGGTTTAACCTCATTTGTACATGCAGTAGCATAAGATATAAGAAGTTGTAGATATTTAAACTTAAAATCAAACCCATAAGATATATATAAACAACAATTGAATAAAACTGAAAATGTATTGTTTCTTACCAAATGTAAAATGTCAACGAAGAATTTTTCATTTCCCTATTATTTTCTAAATATGGCACGTGAATAGAACATTTTTTCTAAGATACAATGGTGGAAAAGCGGAGCTGATGACGATGATGATCGTTTACTTATCTCTATGTAATAAAATCGGATAAAGAGTTACCATTGTTCTATTGGGGCACAGAGCATAATTAAGAAACATTAACATTAAATTGTACAAATCCGGAAAATAGAAAATATCCTTTAATTGAATCAGTTAGGGACAAAATCAGTAATAATATTTAAAAAAAACAGATATTTTATGAAAGAAGGAGGCAAATGAGGAGGCTGGTCATGTGATGTTAAGAGATTAAAGAATCCAAACTGCATAAACAGTAACAAAGTCGCATTTACATTCAATAAACTGAAACGCAAATAAAATCTCAATAGTGGCCTTGGCGTCGTGTCTTTATTGCAGCGAACCAAGAGCAAAGCGCTGTCGCGGTACTAAGAAAACATTGTTAGAACGCGTGGGGCCATCTGCTGGCATCCCGCCAACAGCTACAGAGCCTCCGAGCCTTTGCGACCTTGCGGTTAATGACGTGCCTTACTGATCACTCAGTAATACAAGTTCATTGAGTTGCGTGTGTAATGTGTTTATTATATTATATACATACATAAATATGTTATGAATGAGTGATTCGTATATAACATATGACAACATACATATTGCCCGACCAAATATTTAAATCTAAACTAAACTATCGAATTAGTAGTATAAATCGATTATCCAAATTATTTTTTTTTTATGACAGAGGGAGACAATCGAGCAGACGGGTCACGTGATGTTAAGTAATCACCGCCGACCATAGACACCTGCAACATTTTATATAACACGTTCTTGGTACACTATATATTGCTATCATTGCCCACTGCAAACATTAATTGGGAAAAAA
>JADGIL010078227.1:0-11443 GCA_020352625.1 Cactoblastis cactorum
AAACAGACAGACAGACAGACAGACAAAAATTCTAAAAAAAATCGTTTTGGTATTGGAAACGGGTAAATACTACCATGCAATTTGAAAAATGCAATTATTTTGAAATTACAGACAGACACTCCAATTTTATTTATTTGTGTGATTTAACAGTAAGCAATGGATGCATATAATGCTAATGGATGAATAATTACCACTGTACCAACAATTGGGTAGTTTACCTCAGGGACTTTTTACTCAATATTTTTGAAATTGTTGTAAAACTTTGCTTGTTTATGTATCCAGCCCACAATGGTATCGTGGGTGGAGCTGGTGACGAAGCAGTTCAACGCATCAGCTGCCGCGTCAGAGTGGTTTCTCGGGCACATGGCTGACGACACCTGGTGGCCCATGCAGGTACTAATATTTTAGAACAAATCTATAAAAACAGGGCGAAATGTAAGCTATTTTGATCGTGATTTACTAGTTATTTATTTTTGTCCATCTTTGGATGTATTTAGGAATATGTATTGTATATTTATTGGTCTTATTTTACAGGTATTAATAAAATGTCCGAATCAGATGGTCCGGCAGATGTTTCAGAGGCTATGCATGCACGTCATACAAAGGCTCAGGTAATTTCATAAAAAATAATTGAATATATCCAAAGGTCATAAGTAATACATTGCTAAACACATTCTTGTCGTAAGTACCATAAAGGTTTATGCGTCGTGCTTATGAATAATCGACGTACGATAACTTGACTCACAATCCCGCTAAAAAAGTGTCCTCGTCCAAATACTGCTTATAACTTTAAATGAGCAGACTTCGACTAGTCCCGTTAGTTTGCTTGGTTTAAACTTGCACACATTAAAACTTATTTTCTAATACACGATCCTGGAAATGGAAGTCGAAATAAACGTAGCAGTTGTCATCTTTATTGAGGTGAGGACGTTTTTTTTGTTTGATTTTGTTTGTGAATCTAGTTCTTTAATGTTGATCGAAGTCTTCAATTCGTTAATGTCTTATCCAAATTTATTTTGTAATACAAGAAATATAAATTGTTGAATGCAAATTTTACAATTAATCAGGGCATACGGCTCACCTCGTGGTAAGTGGCCACCGCAGCCTATGGACACCCACTCGTGGATGTATGTTTTAACCCCCTTTTTGAAGAACACCATATTGTTTCTCTATACACACTTGTAATAAAAATGACTAATATCAATTTTGGAAGATAATTTTTCATTTACTGTAAATTTGTAAATATTTTTGGTTTCAGATCTAGTCATTGTGCCTTATACCTTCAAGGTAGTGAGGACGGGGAGGATAACAGCAAATTAGGCGAAGCGAGCTGTGTTACTAGGTTTATAAGGATGTTATTATCGTTGGTAAGTTCATACAAACAACATATTTTTTCTTTACACTAAAAATATTGATTTATCAAAATATTGCTGACATATTTGTAGTTTAAAATTCAATTATTTAAGCTTGCAATACAATTAAGAAAACCAATTGAAAACTCCTGGTTAAACTTTTACAAAGATCAGACGTTCTTCATGCTGTGCAGGATTTTCATCAAACATATCTAAGAACCACCACAAGGAAACTGGCGTTCGAATGAAAAAAAGCCGCATCGAAATCGGTCCATTCGTATCTCACTCGCAGAAGTCGACGTCATACTATTCGCCCTTTATTGCGTCGAGGGTTGAAATTTATCCTGGAATTAATATGTCTGTGGTATTTATTGACTGAACAAGTTTATTTTCAGATGGAAAATGGCGCACGGTCACACTTGCGGCACCTAACGGAGTATTTTAGCCTGCTGTACGAGTTTAGCAAGATGGGCGAAGAAGAAGGCCGGTTTTTGTTGCGGATCAATGCTATTTCTATGATGGTGGACTTCTATCTGGGGCAGAACTCCACAGCGGTAAGTATTTAAATGATTTTTTTTTTAGTTTCTGTATTTTAAAAGCTTCGAACTTCGGTGCTGTCAGTCTGTACAAGATATTCTCTACAACATACTAACCTGTGTGTAATCATAGTTTTTGCGCTTGGAGTCATAAGTTTTCAATATTGTAATGTGTGAAAGTCTAATTTCTAAGAAGTTGAGCATTATTGTAATTCGCTATATCAATGCTGTGATTTAAGTAAGGGTGGTGATAGACCTAAAAAAAATGTAGAGACAAATCACACAAATTGAGTTATAAATTTAGTTCAATATTTGTACCACACTATATTCTATAATAAATTCAGGACCCAGGCTAAAGCTTTAATTATAACAAAATTATAACGTTTTCAATTACAATTCTATTTTAAAAATCGCATCGATCTATCAGATCGCTCTTAACTCTTATCTGCGTTGAATGAATGATTTTCGTCGGCCAGGGTGTCGTGGAGCTAAGCCGGGGGCTTAGCATCTAAATAAATGATTTTCGTTTATCACTATAGATATCTGTGTTAAATGAGCGATTTTCGTGCGTCACGGTGCAGGCGGAGTCGCCGTCAGAGGAGGCTAGCGGAAGCGGCAGTGGGGGCGGCGCGGAGGGCGGTGGCGGGGACAAGCTGCGGCCGGGCGCGCTGGACAAGATGGTGGCGCTGGTGGCGGGGCTGCTGGAGCGGTCTCGCGACGCCGCCGGCGCGCTCACGCTGCGGGAGCCTGATGCGCGGGCGCTGTTGCACGCTAAGGTCAGCTTTGTTTTTTTTTTGTTTTTTGCCGCAGCTTCGCTTGCGTGAAATTTGATCTGTAGCCTATTTGTTATTTATTTTTATGTATAAAATATATTACTGCAAAAGTTTTATCCAAATTCGTCCAATAGTTGAGTGAGAGTAGCAAACATACATAATCGTATCGTTCGTACATAATCGCAAGCTTTCGCATTTATAATATTAGTACGATTTTTAAAGAATACCAGCAGCTCTTGTAATCGTTAGTTAAAATAATAAAGTGAGCTAAAAAACGCAATAAAACCATACGCATAGCTTTGATTTCTAGAGACGAATGATTCTGTTTTAGTGTTAATAATAATTTATCATATAAAAAATTTTTGAAATGCAAATAGACTATTTATTGTCAATTGCACGCAATTATATAAAGCTCTTATTTAAACTGCAGTTATACGAATAATTTACTCCGTAATACGCATTCTCCGTGGTGTAGTAGATAACATGTCAGTCCACTAAACTGGAACTCCCGGGTGCAATCCCCAGTCGTGTTTAGATAGAAAATGATCTTTTTCTGATATTTGTTATAAAATATAGTACCATTGAGTTAGTATTCAATAATACAAATCTCGAACTTACTTTAGGGCTAACTTAGTCTGTGCGATTTGCCCCTTTATATATTATTGTTAATAAATCCAGAGCGACGTACCAGTAAAAATTTTCAAAAACTTCAAAGACTATTTTTGAACAAAAGTTTAATTGTTATCCCTAAACTGTATACCTAGTACGTAGTCAAAACCAAACTTGAGATTAATATATACATAACGTTTGTCTCGTGATCAGTCACAAGACGAGGTGTGTCCGCAGGGGTTCCCGTTCCTGTACCAGCAGACGCGCGACTGCCTGAACCTGCAGCAGACGCGCGCGCTCGTGTTCGCCCTCTGCCGCTGGAACGAGCCGCTGGCGCAGAAGATCGTCAACATGATCTTCCAGGCCATCGCTAAGCATTCTGAGGTAAGTACTAGTACTAAGCACTAGTACGTTGACTATAACATTCGTAGCATTTGAACGTTCACTTTTCTATGACATTTTCTACTATATAGTATTTTTTAGCTTTTTCCCGTGGCTTCTGACGCCTAGAAAGATACAAAAAGTAGCCTATCTCACTCTCCAGATAAAAGAAATTACGAATCTGTTGCTCAGTTTTGACGTGAAAGACGGGAAACAAACAAACACTTTCACATAATATTAGTATGGATTTATAGAAATGTATGTCGTTGCAGACATGCGGCGCATTTTTTAAGCTGCTGACGCTGCTGGCGGAGGGCAGCGGCGGCGGCGCGGGCGGCGGCGGGGCGGGCGGCGGGCTGCCGTGCTTCACGCAGCTGGTGCTGGCGCGCCTGTGGGACGTCGGCGACGGCTGCGTGCACGCCGCGCTGGAGTGGCTGGCCACGCAGGTCTCTGTGCTGCTTTATTTCCTCACTAGCGCACCTCGTACGGGTTTAAAAACCTTTCTTTTGAATCGCCCTATCGCCTTCATAGATGTGTCGATTTGTCCTGATCACATGCTCCGTCCGGAGAGCGGGAGAGCCGTAGGCCCAACTTCTTCTCCTTCACCGTTTGGGGAGGATTTTTATATGCCGGCAACGCGTCTGTAACCCCGCGGGTGTTGCAGTTGTCTATGGGTGGCGGTGATCACTTAACATCTCGTTTGCCTCCCTCTGACATAAAAAAAATCTAAGGGACTTAATTTTAATGCCGTAATAAGTATTTATGTGTTATCATATACACACGTATTTCAGTATAATTAAACTATTACAATTACAATTCTGTCATTCGTAACGTAACTGTTATTAAAACTTAACAAACAAAATTAACTCAAAACATTTATTCCAGGTGCCACGCAACAAAGCAGCGCACGCGTGGGCGCTGCGCACCGCCGAGCGGTGGGTGGAGCCGCACCTGATGGCCGCCAGCGCAGCGCGCGTGCGCGCCGCCGCCGCCATGCTGCTGGTGGCGCTAGTGCCTTCGCAGCACTTCCGCGCCGGATACGCGAGAGCCAGACAGCCGCACCACCCCCACCACGGGCACAATGCGCACCACCTCGCGAAGCTTCCTGACACCGCGCACCATACGCTGCATCAAGTGAGTTCATGTCTTTTCCCACAGATGGATGGAATCTCATCTTGTTACTGTCAGCATGACTATTTGCATGTCAAAATGGAAACCCTTTAATTTTGAAATATATTTAGTAACATTACTTCTTTACACTAAGTACGAATGCATACATGACATGTCGTTTGTAATTAACCCAAAACCAACTATCCTATTGGCACAACTTACACTTGATTACTCTCAGTTTTTATGATGTAAAAAGTAGCTCATAACCTTCATCAATAAGGGGACTATCTAACAGTGAAAGAATGTGTCAAATCGGACTGGTAGTTCCTAAGATTATCGCGTTCACGCAAAAAAAAAACATAAAAAAGTCATCCGCTTAATATCAACCATTGTAATATTAGTATAGATGTGCCCTTTTTCAACGATATTTAACCTCCGACGTAAAAAGAGGGGTGTTATAAGTGTGACGTGTGTGTGTGTGTGTGTGTGTGTGTCATTCTGTCTGTAGCATCATAGCTTCCAAACAGGCGAATCGATTTGGATAATTATTGTTTTGTTAGAAAGGTGACTTAATTGAGTGTTCTTAGCTATGTTTTAAACCCCCGTCGCAAAAAGAGAGATGTTTAAACTTTGACGTGTGTTTTGTGTCGTGTTTTATAAAATTATTTTAAGTACATTCTTGTTAATCATCGATTTTATGAGTAGTAAAACTGAAACGTTTACGGTCCAGGTGTACACGATGCTGCTGAGCAAGCTGAAGGCGGCGCGCAAGTACACCGACATCGCTGTGCACGGCACCATGAAGCTGACCGCCTACTTCGGAGTCATGTCGTACTGCGTCGTTAGCAGGGTCGAGCGGCTTATGGTAAGCAAACTAATTTTTATTCTTCGATCAACAATAAAGAACTAGATTCATAGTTCCGAACAAAATAAAATAAAAAAAAAGTTCCTCACTTCAAGAAAGAAAAAAGAACAACTGTGATTATTTCAACGAAGTTCCATTTCCAGGAACATGGTATTAGAAAATAATGGGTGAAAGTTTAAACCATGTCAAACTAACTACGTGTCTATGGGCGGCAGTGATTACTTAACATCACGTGACCCGCCTGCTCGTTTGGCTCCCTCTGCCATAAAAAAAATATATTAGTAATTTTTAAGCATAGTGCTCGCTACCAGGCAACACGGCTTTACAACAAACTTCCAATAGAGCTGAAAACCATCTGCAGCCTTTCCATCTTTAGGAGAAAACTTAAACAATTACTGCTGCAAAAGTATTACTATTCCGTTGAGGAATATCTTTGTGGTAGGGACCGCAAATTAGAAGTTAATAATTGTGACAAATTATATGCTGAAAATTTTATTTTATTTGTGATATTCTTTTAATTTTAAATTTAATTTTATTGACTTCGCATGCAATTATTATTTTTATTATTATATTGACTGATTTAATTGTAATATGTGTGTAATTGTAAATATTCGACGCAATAATTTGGTTGCTAATGAATAAATGAATTCACCTTCTACAACTCCCAAGGGTTATTTATGCAAAATTCACAAATACGGTTAAAAATATGAGATTTACCATTGTAGCTTTTTAGGGTTGTAATGCTTATTGAGTTAAATTAAATTGATGAATAAACCTGCTTAATCGCTATATTTTTTCTTCAGTTCGGGCAATACTTCAACGACCTATGGGACCTTTACCATCCAGCGATATCAGAGCCATCTGTGGCGGTGCATCCGAACAAGCAGGCGCTGCTGACGTTCTGGCACGCCGTCAGCCTCGACTGCGGCGAGAACGTGCAGCTGGCTGTGTCTAACCCACGCGTCATCAAGCACATAGCCTTCAACTATATCCTGTGAGTATTTGTGGATAGACGCACACACACCATCACCATCCACATATACATCACCATAGATCCATACATATAATAAAACTGTAACCGAGCTATGTTTCTACATGGGAGACCTTAAGGAAAAATAATGTGGGCGGTATTTTAAGGACCTACAGAAGCCAAAACGATTATTTTTAGAATTTTTGCCTGTCTGTATGTTTGTACACCCATCACACGAAAACATGGATTTTAATGTGATTCACAGTCTTGTTGGAGAAGGTATAATTTAAAATATAGCGTTGGTTTCATCTTGACACACCGCTTAATACACAAGATATTGACAATAGTAGTTACGCGCGGATCACGTCGCGGGCATAAGCTAGTCCATAAATAAAATTAATATATAGTGGTAAATCACACAGATTGAATTTGTATCAAAGTTATTTCGAGAATCGTGTTATGGGATACTAACTCAACGATACGCAACGAACGCCTATAATAATAAATAATATAAGCATGGCCTTCAAGTTTCGCCATTCTTGGCTTTGTCTATCTTGTAAGGGATAATTACTGTTGGTCTTCCTTAATAAGTGTACTAGAAATTGTCTCTTTTTAATCCTCCCCCGGAATTTGACGCTAGCGAAGCCGCGGGCAAAAGCTAATAAATAAATTGTGTGTCAGCGCGGACCACGACGACGGAGAAGTGGTCGCGTACAACCGCGCGATGCTGCCGCCGTACTACGCGCTGCTGCGGCTGTGCTGCCGCCGCTCGGGCGCGTTCGCGCGTGCGCTGGCGCAGCACCAGAACGTGCACTGGGCCTTCCGCAACATCGCGCCGCACGCTCACCTTTACCAGGCGGCCGCCGATGAGCTGCTCAGGTTATTATCGACACGCAACCCTAACATTTATTGCATCTCATCTGTTTTACAAAAATTATATAATATCTCAACACAATATTGTACACATTCAACGCAAATAAATACTTTCTTTCTTTCTATATTTGGTGTGAGAGGTATGTAAGGTCAGACAACAACCCTGTTAAGGCACAGCAAAGTAAATAAATTAAATTAAGAATATTATGCCAGCGAATAGAGCTCTCAATTTGCTTGTTATATTTATTTCCTCAGTAACACGTGTAACGTCAATTCTTCTAAATTCATTTAGTAATGTTATTATATTTAAAAAAATCCGATACGACTTTATATAACGTTGTTTAAGTAGTACAGATATCGAAATATGTTTTTAATTTCCTAAGCATACATATACAATGTACATATATAGATTCTATATTGTCTCACGAACATGTATAGTAATGAAGTTAATCACGTGGCGCAGATTGGCGCGCGTACTGGCGGCGCGCGGCGGCGCGGCGGACAGCGTAGATGCGCGTGAGGCCGCTGCCTTTCGTCGTACCACGCTCTCCGCATACCTACAAGGTACTATTTTTTTTCTAGGAAAAGAAAACATGAAATACAAAGCAGGAAACAATAGGGTAGATGAGTCAAGTTAGATACTCTTAGTATATGGCACGAACTAAAGGTAATGGGATTTGCTTCATACGAAATTGTGATGTCATCATCGAATACGGTACGACATATGTTCGCAGCGATATTTAAAAAGTTTGGAAGCAATAAAAACATAGCTATATTTATGAAATTAAAAAATATATATCTTGCAGGGAACATAGAAGTATACCTTATAACACGGTCAGTATTAAGTTACAATTTTCTTTATGTGCATAAATATTACAATTAAATTACGTTAGGTAGAAAAACATCATTTTAAGAATTTAAGGTCCTGGGTTCGGTCGACGGTCAGGTCATGATGGAGAATTACCTTTTTCTGGCCTGGGTCTTGGATGTTTATCTATATATAATAACATTGTAATATAATATGATTGAATCACTTTATCCTTGTGGTTATTAGGACTGAACGGGCGAACATGTTGGACGACGTTGATCTCAGTGTTCTGCACGCTCGTGGAGAACGAAGACGACAGATTGTACGTGGTGTACAATGGCGGGCTGCAGATGACTTTTGAGGTCAATATTTAATTTAGGTTATATCGTAGTCTAAGAATTGTCTTACAGGTCAATTTGTTGGGGATAAAAACTGATTACGAATTAAAAATATTCTGAAAAAACTTTCAGCTTAGATACAACAACTTAGTATTACATGTAGCCAATTCTTACTGACTGGCAGAAAGTTTAGAGACAGCAAGTTTTAATCTATCATTATCACTCACATGCATCCCTTTTTTAATTTATAGAAAGATAAATCTTTAGCGACCTTAATTAGTTCTACGTAGTACATGGAAATTTTACCTTTCGCATAATTAGCAGCAATATTTTTAATGTCACTTTATCACATCTCTGCGTGTTATACGTCATTAATCTATCTTAGTAGCTACAACCATGCATATACGATGTTACGTTGAATAAAGCGTTCATTGTCGACCGATCTTTATTGTATAGTTTAGTGGCTATACACCGGACGTGACACGTAGTACATTAAATAATGTATGAGCAATGTCCGCGGGCAGGCGCTGCTGAGCCTACACGCGGTGTACGTGGAGGGCGGCGGGGCGGGCGGCGGCGGCGGGGGCGGCGCGGTGCGCGGCGAGCTGGCGGCGGCGCTGCGCTGGGCGCGCGCGCTGCTGCGGTCGCTGCGCGCGCGCCGCGACGCCAAGGAGGCGCGCGTGCTGCTGCTGGCGTGCAAGGACTGGGCCGAGTGCGCGCGCCGCCTGCTGTCGCTGCTCACGCTGCACCACCGCCTGTCGCAGTTGCGCCGCACCGCGCTCGGTGTGTACATACCCTACTATTATTTGTTAGTCATCAAGTAAAATAGTTTGTTCGGTTAAATGCGCCAATTTCAGGGAATTCTGGTCTGATTTGAATTATTTCAGTGTTAGATAGTCCGTTTATCGAAGAAAGCTATAGCCTATTTTTTATGCCGTTATTCTTATAGCATTGCTGGGGAAAACGCGAGGCAGTCGCTAGTGAAATTGTTACAGTAATATAAGATTTTTTGTCGTAATTTTTTTTGATTTGTCCCACTGAAACTATACTTTTATCTAAGATGAAAGGTTCCCTATATACTTCTCAATATTCCTAACGTTTTGTAAGCGAGCAATAAAGGAGCAATCCAAAAACTGTGATTACAAAATGGAGGGATCTTAAATTATATATTTGGATAACCAATTAAAGAATAAAATACGATAAGCGTGAATACTGACACATCGCGCACAAAAGAAGATAAATATAAAAAAAATAACATAATTCTGCTATGTGTTTATGACACAGATACAACATTTTTGAATTCCTGAACTGAACATTTTTGAATTGCTTTTTCGATCAGGCGTGGTCCGCGAGCTGGTAATGATCGGCGGCGCGGCGGCGCTGAGCGTGTTGGTGCCCCTGGCGGCGGGCGCGCAGTGCGCGGCGCGGGGCGCGGCGGCGGGGGCTGCGGCGGGCGCGGGCGCGGCGGCGGGGGCGGGGGGAGCGCGCTCGTCGCCGCGCTCGCGAGCGCACGTGCACCTCTGCGCTCGCCAGCTCTCCTCGCCCGCACCGCCGCTTGCCCCCGTCTACCGCCCTTACCACAAGTTTATAGGTAAGTTAGCTTGTTTTTCTAGAAGGATAAGTTTTACCCATTAACTATACGTCATCCAATTTCTTTACCTATTGTTTGGTGTAACTATTTTCAGTGTACTTTAATCAGTTACTTTACAGTTTAACAAGTGTAAGATGAGAAGAGCCTATGTAATAATATGTATGTGTGGCAGACACGTGCTGCCGGGTGGCGCGCAGCCAGCGCTGCATGTCGGAGCAGCTGGTGCTGCTGTCGGCGCTTTGCGCGCTGGAGGCCGTCCCGTTGCGGTTCAACTACTTCGCCACCTTCTGGAACGAGGTGGCCGCTTGCCCGGTACGATGATTTGTGCTTTTTTTTTAATGTCAACTGTCAGTAACTTTCTGTTACATTCAAACTTTTTATTGCTGGTTTATTTTTTGTTATTTACATTTATTTCATGCATTAATAACCAATTTACTCAAATGAAAAATGCATCCGAGATTTTTAAAATGATTTACGAGATAACAATTTGTCGTTGGCAGGCGGATTCGAAACTGGAAGAGATGCTGGTGGAGTGCAGCGTGGTGTCGGAGTACGTGGACGCGGTGCTGCTTGACGAGCGGGACTCGTTGGAGGACCCCGCCGTCTACCAGTTCATGAGGCACTATTACCCCAAGGTATACAAACTTTTATTATGTGCATCTATTTTATATTTATTTTTGCATATATTACAAAATCGAATTACAAAAATATTGAACAGATTCTTATAGAATGAAAAATGGAACTGGGAATATGGAATGGTTTTTAAGTGAGTGGGAGGCTAGTTAATAATAGGGCGAGAAAACAAACTAAGGAAGAAAGATACCTCAGGCATTATCATTTCGTTCCTGATATTTTTTTTTATTAATTAGCATTATAAATGATCAATTGATGTATTGATTAGAGTGGCAAATCAAAACTACGAGCCCAAAAAAAAAACTTATGTAAAACATTCTGCGTCGAATAAAAAAAGAACCACGTAAATCGAACCAGAAACGTCGTCGTGATCGATGTATATAAGTACATAAAAATATATTGGTCGAATAGAGAATCTCCTCCTTTTTGAAGTCGGTTAAAAATGTTGTGATGCGATGTGTGTGCGGCGCGCAGCTGGGCGGGGCGAGCGGGGCGATGGGCGCGGCGGAGGCGCTGGCGGAGGAGGTGTGCGGGCTGGCGCTGCGCGCGCGGCCCAGCGCGCTGCTGGCGCCGCTGCGCGCGCTCGCGGTGCTGTGCGCGCGCG
>JADGIL010078291.1:0-10154 GCA_020352625.1 Cactoblastis cactorum
AAAAATTTAAAATGTATCGAATTTCTTCATTAGATCCACTCATCTTGACAGTACGAAAAACAAATGAAAATCACACATTTTCCTAATTTGAATTTGGAATTATGTTCTATAAAATTTTAACTTTCAATGATACCAAAACCAGCCCAATACAAATACTATAGCCAAAGATATTTTATTACAAGTTCATACATACTATAATGCGAAAAGACTTTTTCCCCGACCTAATATATAGTTTCAAATCGGTGTGATCTTTCAATATGTTTAAAAATGATATCATAGATAAACCTTACAGTATGAAAGAAACAAACGAAGAAAAATATATAATGAAATTTAGAGGAACAATTTTCGGACGTAAAATTAAAAGGAGGTGAAAGCGTTGGAACGCCATTTTGTCACACTTGCAAACTGACCGACGAGCGTGTATGAAAAGTGGAGAAAGCGAAGAAAGTATGTCAGGACCGCAGTAAGTGGAAGAATGTAGTCTCTGTCTACCCCTATGCGAAAAAGGCGTGATCATATGTATGTATGTGCAAACTGAGCACATCTATAGTACAAAACGACTATAGCGAAGAACTTCAGACGCTGTACCTACCTAAGAGACTAAGACACAAATAATATCACCATGAGATAAATGAAATAAAAGCAGGTACTCCAGAATAAAACTTTATTATCAAGGTATCAAGGAACAAACTTTCTACAAATATCAATATGGCTTTGCAAAGGGGTTTACCTTCTAACTTAGACAATAATTGCACTTCCGACACTTCAGGAGGGAGGGATGCGATGCGTTCGCGCACCGCTTCGTCGCTAGAAGCACTGGATTCCAGTTCCAGCAAAGCCTGGAAACAAAACATGTTCATTTATTATTTATCGGCCAGGCTAAGACAGAAAATAATCTTTTTCTTATTGGCCTGGGTCTTAGATGTTTTTCTTTATATGCATGTATTATAAAATATATTCTGTTGAGTTAATATCCCGTAACACAATTCTTGCGTCTTTATGTGATTTCATAAATATCATCTTGTTAATAACGAGCATGTAATATTTATCAACATTTTGTTTACAATGATTATGCTGAAGTAATCTTTATATTACGTGACTTCGTGATCTTACTAAAAATTGCTAGTAATTCAAAGTTATTATTTTTAAATTGTTAACATTAAAAACCTTATTAATTGATTTTGTTCTGAACTGTGAATCTAGTTCTTTATTGTTGATTGAAGATTAGGCCTTAAATAAAGTATAATACCTTGATAAGTTCCTCTGGTTCTGGTGGGTCTCCAGGCGGGGTCTTGGGGCTGAGCGTGATGTGTGTCTCAATCTGGCCGTCCACCTCAACCTTGGTCTCACTGCGTCTCCTCTCGTGCCTAGGTTGTTTCTCTTTGTGTTCCTTGTGCTCTGTCTTGGCTTTTTTCTCGGGTTCTTTGTCTTCAGTGTCTATGGATTTACGTTTTTTGTTTTCTTTCTTGGGAACCGCGTCGTTGGGGTCCACTGAAAATATTACATTTTGAAGAATAGTTGAAATTTGTTAAATGAAGTTTCTTCAGATATTGATTTTAGAGAAATTTTAAAATAACCGTTTATGTATGTAATTTAATTCTAAGACCTAAAAAAATATAAATTTAAACCACATTTAATTTTCAGCTAAACCATATAATTCTCAGTTATCTATAGATATGAAAAGAATTGAATTTGCAATAAATTTAGATAGTACAGATGGGCTTGAGGTGACCAAATGGGTTGAAATTTTTTATTAAGTTACCTGCTTCTTTGAACTCTTGTATTTTCTGAGCATCATATACCCCTCGCTCTTGCCAAATGTTCAAAATTCGATGAAGGGATGTCTTAGTCTTCTCACTGATACCAGTTTTAGCCATATGTTTGAAAGAATTTATGAGAACTTCCCCAAATTCCTTTCCATATTCTGGGCCCTTTTTCTTGCTGTTCTGTATGACGTCATTAGCAAGATACATGAATGTAAGCTGCTTGCTATCTTTTGCTGTAATATCCATACAACAAATTACATATTAATACTGATAAACAGCTTAGAAAGTTAGACACAAGGTTAGTCAAGCATTCCAAATCCCAGTATGGATATTCAATAAAAATATTTAAAAGTTCCTAACTGTATCTATTTAGCTAATTTTATATGTGCAAATGAAAGACAAGTGAGGAATGTTTTTATGTCTATGGTATTTAAAAATTGTAATCCTACTATTCTTTTAAATGACACAGAGTTGAAACAATGAGAAAAATTACTATGAAACAAAATGCAGCATATAAATCGTAATAACTTATACTTTTAGGAATCATAATTTATACATACAGTACAGTCGGGTGTTAAAAAGCAATCTTATATAATTAGATCTTTTTCATGGTTGTATACCCATATAGCCTCTGACCTTGCCTATGAATGTAAGTATTGGTACCTAATTCCCATGGCAAGACAATGAAAATATTTTTTCTTTTTTGAGACCAGGAGACATACTTTGAGAATATTTTGTTGATAATGCAATTTCTTGTACCCATTATTCGTATTATTGCAAAGAACATGTAGCTCAATACTTTTATATAAACAAATACAATTTTTCATTTGTAAAAATAAATATTTCATTTGTAACAATAAATATTTCATTTTGAAAATAATTACATATAACCAAATTTCAACTAGTATTGAACAATTTACACTTTAAAAAACCAGTAGCAGTCGTGNNATGAAATTTTTTATGTTTTATTTATATACTATTATCATTAGCATGTCGGTGACGCGAACCGAGGATTTTACCCTCTACCAAAACGCTCAACGCGCCTAAAGAAGTTTTCACTTCAAAAATATATAGAGATGCAGTTCTTCACCAGATAAGAATTTATGATTAACAAAATAAGAACCAATTATATAAAATGGATTGAATTCAACTAAACCATGTTATTTCTATTATTTATTAGCTATAGTTTAATGAGAGTAAATAACACCATCAATTGATTTGTTAATAGTTGTAAATACAAAATGACGTGATCTAACCAGCAATGGAAAATTCATTATGAAAAAAAACCTTATCATAGAAATTTCTAATCATTCTGATATCTTCATCAATCTAAGATAGTCCAAACATTATTATAAGAAATGGAAACCCTGAATAAGTTGTTATAAATTGTATATAAAAGCAAATAGTAATAAATAGAAGATTACCTACCTTTTAACAACTCTTTATACCAAGTTTTCACTACTGCGGCATGGTGTTTTCTATGATGAATTAACCACAAAGACAATGTTTGAATACTTTGTTGACTAGAATTTAAATCCTGCAACTTGCGTATCAACGCGTTTTCCGTAAAACCAGCCATTTTAAGAACAAACTGAAATGTTTGCCACGGGAAACACCACATACAATGCGACCGTCAATCGACCAAGCAATTGTTCAGTGTTCAGATGACATTTACGTTTGACGCCATATTAGTTGTATTTTATTTTTTTTACTCGATGGTATAGTTTATTGTGGTTCTAGCTACAAGCATGTTTGCATAATAAGATACATAAAATATTTTATTTATTTATTTAACATTTTACAACAGTTAATTTACATATGTAGTGCGTTAAATAGACTTTGAAAAACCACTGCAGTTTGAGAGGAAGTGTGAAACAATATGTGAAATTATTGAAAACGCTTTATTTTTTGACAAAATATTAGATTTTTTTAGCTATGCAATAAATGTCGAATATAAAACCAAAACTTACATGTTATAACATAAAACATATCATATAACAACCAAAATCATTAGTTCAACTTTTCTTAATTTAATTTAAACATATAAACGAATAGTAGATGCTGTTAGGGTCCCGTACTCGAAGGGTAAAACGGGAACCCTATTACTAAGACTTTGCTATCTGTCTGTCTGTCACCCACCAGGCGGAAATCAATTTCATGAACGGGAAAGTAAGACAGTTGAAATTTTCAACTGAAATAAAACAAGAAATACTGAAAACAAAAATATTTAAGGGGCGTTCCCATTACAACAACTATGTTTTTTATGTACGGCTCCGACACGCACTTGGCCGGGGTTTTTAAATATTATAATAATAATATGATTATAATAAAACAAACTCATTATGCTTGGCAATGCCCACCTTACGAAACGAAATAAATAAATGGATTCGGCTCGAAGGACTAAAATTTGTTGGGGATCCTCTGATGGTCGAATAAAAGAGTGGATTATATTTCAAATAATATAATGCCAACGATAATGGAGATACAGATTAGTGTAGTGTCAACATAGGTGTCTCAAGGCAAGTGTTTCGGCCACACCACAGCCACACGACCCTTGACACCTCCCGTGCGTCTTGCTTACCTCTCCGTCGCCCGGCTGTTGGAAGCGTCCGCGATAAGCGCGAACATAGGTTGATTTGCCTGTGCCACCTTATATGTAAGTTTATAATTAATTATAATAAATTTTAGGTATATCTACCCACGTTAGGCAAGGTATATTAAAGGCATCTAATACGCGTTTTGAAAATTTGTATAGACCTATCCATGAGTCATTTTATCTAAGGTCGCGCTCGCATAGGTTGCCTTTTTATACGAATTTCGCTCGTACGCTAGTAAAAAAGAATAATCCCAAACTTTATAGTACAATGGAAGTGCTTAGACTGGCCACAAATTATTATTCGTATGTAGTCTGAGCACTCCCATAGTACAAGTACTATTAAAATGAGCGCGGCTTAAGGCATTAGAATGTAAAAAACACAAACTGTAGAGGTAAAATTAGAAATGAACATTTGTATATAGGTGATCTTTCCAAAGGTATTACCTGTCCGGTGCACTGTTTTCATTATTATATTTAAAATTAATAGTAATTACTTGTATATAGAGGTACTTTGTAATGTACTAGAAACAATACTAATTTTGACTTTGGTTTAGCGCGGGAAAATAGTATAAGTTTTGTTAAGAGACTTTAAATTTTTACGAAAGAACCCTGAATATATTCGGTATAAAATTATCTACTTACTGAAACTATATGATACAGTCTATCGTAAAAAATAACGACAAGAAAGTAATCATACATAATGAGGCTCTTAAAACTATAAAGATTCAAAATATTTGAGATGCCTTTACATACTTAAAACCTAATTTGTAAAAAGATGCTGCAGAATTTAATTAGAGACTGTAATTACGCGGCAATAATGTCCAGTATGACAATTAACTTCCGAAGATGGTAAGCTGTCTCGCTTGCCGGTGACCGGTCTGAATTAAAGCGATGAGCGTTCTTTCTCCGTAGAAACACCTGCGCATGCGCCGTAGCCTCAAACTCCTCAGTTTAGCCTCCAAAGGCCTCGACGCACGCGCTTACTGAATCGCGGTAACAAAAACTGTTGATAACGCGCGAAAATGATATCGAATTTCTAAATTCAAAAAACGTACACATATATTATTTTTAAATTTTACTTTTATTATTTTTAAATTTATTCTCTATTTAAAAGCAATAGAAAACAGTGAATTTAGAATATATTTAAGTGATTAAAAAATGAAGTTCATTTTTGTAAACAACATTCCGGGTTTGTTGCTGATGTCGCTGGTATTACTGACCAACGCTCAAAGATCAAACCATAATTATAGAGATGTTGGTGAGTAATTAATTACTTATATACCTATGTTGTATAATCATACAACGTAATTTTATAGTAATTATATAGAAGAAGTTCAACATTTTGGAAAATCTTTCTATCCCATGGTTTTATATTTAGATATAAACTTTTATGATACCTAAAATACTAGGATTTATTTTTGGGATTTCCTTTCGAAAGTTGGTGTTTTGTATGTTATGAAAAAATGTGAAGTAAGTAACTACTTTAGAGTGTTTATTATGAATTTGAGTAAGTATGTAGGGTACATTTGAATTTTAGAAGAAATTTCTTTTTCCTCATTTTTAAAGAGTTACATAATTATGTAATTTGTAAATAGAAGAGGAAAAAGTCGCAACAAATCAAAAATAAACGGCTAAGTGTAAGTTGTCGCACTGAAGGATTCCTTACCATTATTTAAAGAAAATTGCAAAAAATCACGCTTGTTGTATGTGAGCTCCCCTTAAATATTTATTTAATTATTCATCTTTAAAGTTAATTTCAAAATACATACTCTGTGAATAGTGGAAGCGTTTATTTATTACCGTTTTCAGTATAGAGCAGTACAAGTGTTGTATGGGAGCCCCTACAGATCATTAAAATATATGGAGTCCCTTTAAGTATTTATTTCATTCTGCTTATAGTATTTGTTGTTGAAGCGATAACAGAAATACATCATAGGTGAAAATTTCAAAGTAATATTATATGGTTTCCGTTTTACCCTTTGGGTACGTAACCCTAAAAGTGATATTATACAATTTCTGAATCTGTCTAATTTTTGTTGAAAATCATTCAAATTACGTATGAGTAAAAATATATTTTAAAATATTTTGTTAATTACAAATTAATTAGATCATGGTTAGCAATCTAATTAATTGCTAATTAATGAAATATTTATTTAGTAAGTAAATATAGCAGTTCCTTATCGGAGTTCATTAAATTAATAAAAAGTATCTACAGGTACTTAAACTTTTTTACAAGGTTTTATTTAATTTCACCTGTCCCGTTAGCTGTAATCAAATCTGGCAAGTTAATTTCACCCACTACCCAGTGTCGGGTTGAGCTTAAATTTGGCATATATATTTATTAGCCGTGACAATGCATTATTATGACAAGCGTGATCTGTTAGTGTAGGTACCCAGGTTCGCCTCCCAATGAGAGAACTTCGCAATGGTTAATTGCACGGAATTGAGTGTCATGCATGTGTTGTTGCAACACCAGATGATTATGGTGACCATAAAAACTTGTGTCAAAAATAAAATATAAAAAAAAAACTTGTTGCAAAGAAAAACGGAAAAGTATTAACGTGCTTATTATTATATTTAAAAAATACTTAGTATTATTTGTGATTGGATTTATGAAAGGATTGCCTTTGTCTTTATGACATATGTAAGTATCTAAGTAGTATTTATATAAACTGTGCACAAATAAGCTTGCCTTATTTGATTTTAATTAGGCAAGACAATTAATCAAAGTGATCCATGATTAAATAACACCAACAACGATTAACATTTTGTTTAAATATCTACTTAGTAAAAAAAAATTATAAATCGTTTCATATTAATATACTTATTACTTTTGACAGGAATGCCTATAAATATTATAAATTCATTTATTTTTTAATCAGTTTGAACAATTGAAATAAAATAAAAAATACTCTATATAAATAATTACAAATGTGTATTTACATTATGATAAAGTCATCGAAATGAATCTGTATAGATTTATTAACTTAAAAATAAATGTACATACATATATATATTATATTTAATATTATTTTATTTTCGCATTTGCGACCATCATAGGACATAAGAAAAAATAATACGTTTATTATTCGAAAAAAATAACACGAATATACCTAAAGAGCACCTAAAATACTCCAAAAATTCGCGCGTGACTCAATCGACAATTTTTTTTATTATTGCATTTGATTCCTTTTTTTTAAATATCATCTTCTTATTGCATTGTTATGATGTTAAAAATTGACAATGTCGCGCCACAGTTTTAAAACAATAATGAAAAAGATAACCAACTAAATGAAGAAGTACGTTATTTGCCAAATTTATATAAAACACTCTGCATTTTTTAATTTAGTAGTATTATATTATAGCAATGTCTTATGACAGATTTATTTTTTTTGTTGGTCAGCTTATACACTATATTTATCATATTAATTTTGATCGTTGATCCTAGCCTTGCCAAACTCGTATGTAAAAAATGTTAATGAGTTCGTTTTAACATTTTTTGTGCCAAAGAATTCGTTTGCGTAATAAACAGCTGTGATTTAATATAAGTCGATATAAACTATCTCGGGTTGTCCGTCTGTACGGAACTTTTACTTTCGATGTTCGCTGTAGGCGTGATTTCTCTTCCGAGCAGGTTATTGCAATACAATATCGCTAAACAATTTTGTATGCAGTTTCGAGCGCCACAGGGGACATCGGTGATATATAATTTACTAGCTGCAAAACCCGGCNNTGTAGCAGTTATAGTGCTTCTAAGAGTGCTATTTTATTTTTGGGCCTTTAAGGTGTAGGAAACAATATACATATCTACTAGTAGTACCTATTCAATGTAATGTTTGCTAGCGATTTGGTGATATATATATTTTTTGTATTATAAGATTGTAATAATATTTACTATTTAGATTATAGAGGTAGAAGAAAGGAAAATAAAAAACTGTATTTTAAGAATTATATAGATTTAACCAACTCTCTGTAAAAAAAAATTGGAGAATGTTTTTATCATAATAATTTTGTAATTCATCCTGTAATGTGTTTTCTTCTTTTTTATTATGTGCTCGTGGTGAGTGATGGCAAATATTGTTATTGATTTAGTATTATTGTAATAACTGTTGACTAATCAAATAAAAAAAACACAAAAAATCATACACATACTACATACACACAGACACAAATACAAACATATCAGTGTTGTGTTTAATGTAAGTAATAGATATTTTTAAGCTGAAAGAAACTCATAAAACGACTCATGAACTAAAAGATACAGATACATTATCACGTCTGTATCCCTTACAGGGTAGACAGAACCAAGAATCGCAAGACTCGAAGGTCACTCTTAGCACAATGGTTAGTAAAAATTGGTTTATTTTAAAATAATTACGAAGCAAGTTGATGTCTTTTGTTTAATGTAAAAAAAAATATTCCAACTACCTTATTATTCCCCTCTAACATAACATTATTAATTAATATTTATATCGAAGTAAACTATACTATATAGTGAATGCAAATAAAAACAAGAAGTGGCACACAAAAAAATATATAGGTACTAAGTATTTTTACCGTTCTCCGAAACATAATATACTTACTGACCAACACTTGATATTTTTAACATGATACATGTCACAAAATTAAAGAACATCCAATCTACTTTAGAAAGTACTTAGTTGCCTACTTGTCGATGATAACAGCAGTTTTTAGCAAGTAGGTATAAATATTTCTCGACTAGTGATAGTAAACTTTCGTAATCTTTCTAATACTTATAAATAAAATGAGGAGTTTCTATTACCTGGTGTTTATTTTGTTTTCAAACATCGGTTACTTAGTGCATTTTCAAGGCAAAATAACTTAAATCATTCAATACTCTATAATTATTACACTAAAATAAAATATATCACAAAAGTCAATGCCAGTTCTTAATTGCTTATGTGTATATAATATTTATATTATACTAAACATTTGTTTCTTCTAAGCTTCCCAGTAAAAACTATCCTACAAATTCATTTTTCTATACTAATACTATAATGAGGATAGCTTTGTTTGTTTGTATTGGCTCCTAAACTACAACTGGACCGATTTGAAAAATTATTTCAATAGTAGGATCCTAGACTTTCTGAAATGAACATAAAAAATGTATCAAGCCCATGCAAAGCTTGGAGGTTTAATTTTATTTATGATAGTATAAGGTTTTAGGTGGATCAAATACTACTAACAATAAAGTTTACTTGATGCTCGTTCGGACAGATAAAAAAGTTTCCAGATTCATCAGCTACATAGGACATACATCGTATTTCTTTTTTACCCAGATACAGTTTTATTAAGTATATATGTATTATACCTAATTTTAATTAATATACCTAAGGACGAACATTCTTTTTTAGAAGTATCTTTAAGGTGAGTGTCCTGAACGCAACAAGACAAATCTGATTACTTGTATCCTCAATTTTGCCATGTTTATTGCGAAAATGTATAATAAATGAGCCGTAACTACCGGTCAATGTGAACATTGAAGAATTTGAAGACGCCATTCCGAGATCATGATAATCAATCATAATGATCATGTTAAATCGAAGCGATCGGCTTAGCGCACTTTGTGTACTCGGTCGGATACATAAATCATTGTAGTTGAGTGTACTTGAGTACTGCTTAAACTGCTTCCCATTAGGTATTAAAGTCAAACGCACTCAAGTCAAGATTTAAAAAAATATTTATATGCATATATTGAATGTGATTTCCTGTACTTGCGATATTGTCATCAAAATCATAATTAAGTGTTACGTAAATATGATTTTAAATTC